>JAASGK010000858.1:0-15100 GCA_023334195.1 Globisporangium emineosum
ACGGCAAAGGGCGACGACACGGGCGACGTCATTGGGTACCTGAATGTGAAGGTCGAGTTGGTGTCGTCGTCTGTGGCGGAGCCAATGAGCGAGGAGGCGGAGGAGAAGGAGTCGTCGACTCCAAAGGCGGTGACGCCGAAGGGAACTGCATTGTTAGTGATGAGTGAACTTGGTCTTTCGTGAATCGCGCTCCGAGTTGGCAGCAATATCGAGCAGTGATCCTCAACACTAAAAGATTACACAGATGCAGGACAGATCCTATGCTGCCTTCGTCATTCTTGTCAGCTCAGTACTGTAGGTATCCCTAATTGTGGGCTCCGAAGGTCACTTTAAGCACAATTTTCAACCCAATCCATCAATTCACTGCCTCACAACTCGCACACTCCTCATAGAACCGATTGGCAGCAAGGATGGTCCTCTCAACGCTTCCGCGCAAGCTGCTGACCCTCGCGTTCATCGTCCGCGAGCGTGTAGTCACGACACACGCGGCATCTTCACCATCAGCTGCTGCTGTTGATGGCGCCAAGGAGGTGGCGGAAGTGCTGCTTGGCGAGAAGAAGCGCGGCTTCGGCATGGGCAAGTGGAACGGCTTTGGCGGAAAAGTGGACCCAAGCGACGCCAGCATCGTCGCCGCCGCTGCGCGCGAGATCCAAGAGGAAGCGAACGTGACGGTGCAAGAGCGAGACCTGGATCCGCGCGGCGTGCTGTTATTCACATTCGAAGGCGGCAAGGAAGTGCTGGTACGTGCATGCACTTTGCTTTGCTCGAGTCAGCCTGCTCGCTCTCGTTGTGCTGGTGTTGGGCACAACTGCAGCATGCTTATGTGTGGTCTTGCTAGTACTGTATTCATTCGTGTGCTTATATTCATTCTATGCGCATCCAGGAGGTACATGTATTCCTGACAGCAAAGTTTGCCGGTGAGCCCTCAGAGAGCGAAGAGATGAACCCGAAATGGTACGCAGCAAGCGACATCCCGTTTGACAAGATGTGGGCGGACGACCACATCTGGCTGCCACACGTGCTCGCTGGAAAGAGCGTCAACGGCGTCTTCCACTTCTCCAGCGACGAGGACACCCTGCTCGAGCATACTTTGAACGTCACAGAAAACTGATAGAGAGACGCGTGATAAGCTGTTGTAGCAGTCCCAAATAGAGCAATTACATCTCGCATGAACAAATATGCTCCGAGTATGAAGCATAAGGTCGGAAGAACTAGAACATTTCACACGACAAAGCCGATAATGGGATTGAATTGCAATTATGAGGCGCAGAACACTAACGCTAACGCTTCGCTATGTACATGGGCTTTGTCACAACAATAAATATTGCGTGCATGAACAGCCTTACAATCGCAAAGCATGCTTTCGTGAAAATGCAATTTTGGTTTTCCGAGATCGATCAGAGAATTGTAGTCTATTGTTTAAGCTCATCGAAGATCTCAACAATGGTTTTCTTCCTCACTTCGATTCGTTCAAGTAGTAACGCACAGTCACACTCGAGTATTGGTTTGAATTTGGATTGGTATGTCACACACCTAAGACCATGACGCCCACTGAGAGAGCATGACGGTGAGTAAAGGGCGTGTTCACTATGGCAAGGTGAAAAATTGGACATCGACCACTGGGGAGGTCAAGCACAGAGTGTATCTTGCCAGACACAAGATCATACAGAATGCAACAGATAGTGTAGTTTGTTCGACTCTCAAGAGCAATTCGAATGGCAGAGTGCGCACTCCAACCGATCGAGCGTTCACGCGGCACCGCCACAGGCAAAGCACATCGCCCACGGGTCCTCCACGGCCTCACTGTTCGCTCAGACTATACCCACTCACGCATATAGTGCGAAAGCGGGCTGTTGGAGAGCAGCACACACACACAAAGGCCCCAAAGGCTCAACTGCACACACACACAGACGGACGCGACAGTAACTGATGAAGACGGGGATAGAAGGAACTCGTGGACGAAGCTGCTCAACTTGGACACTGAGCTCCATCGGCGTCATTCACGTCGCTCATGCTCACAAAAACGAACGACTGGTCGCCACCATCGTCGTAATTACGCCTCTAACATGGCTTTTTTTACGGGATCCGTAAATAGTTCCTTTCCATGAGACAAAGATCATTATTACAGTCAGACATGGCTATGAATGTAAATATTTGCAGAGATACCATCAGTGTAAACCTTTGTGCATGTCTATTTGGGTAAATATGTGGAATCCATCTGCGGTGGCTATTTTTGCTGGACGGGGCGCACTGGGATGGTCTATTTGGTGTAATTTACGCAACTTGAAGCAGCAAGAGGCGGGCGGCACCCACGAAGATCAAGATCAGCAGAACGAACCAAACGCTGCGTGCGCTGCAAACCTCAGAAGTCGCGCTTGCACCGCTTCACGACACGAAGAAGAGCCACGCAGCACATTAGCAGCCGCCGCCATCAGCATGGCCAAGAAGAAGCCGCAGCCGCGCCAGCAGCAGCAGCAGCAGCAGCAGGAGAATGCACCCACAGGGCCGCCCTCCTCGTCGTCCGAGCGCTCGATCCGCACGCGCTTCGACTCGAGAGACGAGGCGTGCGTGATGCACTTTTTGCCGCCGTCGTCCGCGGACCGCTCGCCACTCAAGGCGTGGCGCAACGTGCCGACGCCCACGAGCATGTCTGCATTGTTGCTAGAGAGTCAGCAAGAGTATGGTGAAGAGCGAGAAGGTGGTGGTGATGGCACCAGCAGCACGGACGATGGACGAGATGGGCGGAGTCCGCAACGACACAAGGCGCGCACGATCAACCACATCACGTTGGGCTTCATTGCGTACTTTGCAGTCGCGGCGGGGCCGTTCGGCGTGGAGGACGCAGTCCGAGCTGCGGGCGCGTATCCGGTGCTGCTGGCGGTGGTGATCTTGCCGTTCACGTGGGGGTTGCCACAAGCGCTCATGGTAAGCTGGTGCTCAAGGATATCAATCTTATGACAGGTACAACCCACGTATGGCTAACTCATACATTGCTCTTGCTTGCGATCACGCACTACAGACAGCTGAGCTCAGCACGATGATCGACGAGAACGGCGGCTACATCCTTTGGGTGCGACGCGGCTTGGGCGAGTACGCGGGCTGGGTCAACGCGTTCAACTCGATTGCTAGCAACGTGTGCGACTTACCAACGTACCCAGTTCTGTTCTGCAGGTAAGGTCTTCTCAGTAGGATATAGTGCTGCTCTTGTGTGCATAAGTGCTGACGGTGTGCTTGGATGTTTGGCTTTGTCTGCTGTAGTTATGTGGAGGCGTTCCTCGCGTCCGGGTACGACTACGTCATGTCTGACACCGAGAGATGGCTTGTAAAAGGCACCGCGCTGTTCTTTGTGTTTTCAGCAAACGCCATGGGGATGCGCGCAGTGGCGCTCGCGTCCGTGGGCATGTCACTCTTCGTACTCGCGCCGTTCATCTTGGAGCCCATGAGCATTGAGGCGTTCAACTTTGCCACGTGGGGGAGCGTCGCGCCGCAGATCAACTGGTCGGTCTTCCTCTCCACCATTCTGTGGAACTACCAAGGTATGCGTGAACGCTGTTCATGATGCTCTACGTGTGTCTTACCTCGGTCGCAATGTACCTTTGTAGGATGGGACTCGCTCGGCTGCGTGGCAGGCGAAGTGAAGGATGGCGGCAGGACATACCCGATCGCGATTGTGATTGCGATGGTCCTCATCACTATCAATTACGCATTCCCAGGTACGATGACGATTCCATGCTGACTTCAATTGCAAGATGCACGCGAATCTAACCATGAGGATTGTTCTTGCTACGTGCAGTCGCTGCTGGTATCATGGTCCAAGCCGACTTCACGACGTGGCACGAAGGCTCGTTGGAGACAATCGCGATGACCATCGCGCCGTGGCTTGGCGTTTGGGTCGGCGCGGCGGCGGTTGTCGCAACGCTCGGAGAGTTCAACGTGGTGATGGCGTGCAGCTCGCGCGCGCTGTGGGCGACCGCCGACTACAAGATGCTTCCGAGCTTTCTCGCCATCGAGTGGGAGCGCTTCGGAACACCCATCGCCGCGATTTTGTTCCAGACGATCACGACAGCACTGCTGATGAGCTTTTCGTTCGAGTTCCTGGTCGTCCTCGACACGTTCTTCAACAAGTAAGCGCAACGGTCATAATTGTCACGCGGGGCTGCAAAAGCATTGTGGGTGTCAGCTAACCAAATGTTGTCCTACTGTCCATCTATCTATCTATCTATTTGTTTACCGTAGTCTCACGCTGCTGCTGGAGTTCTTCGCGTTCCTGCGACTCAAGTATGTGGAAAAAGACACGGAGCGCCCGTTTGAAGTGCCGTTTGGGAACACTGGCGCGTGGGCGATCACGATCCCGAAAGTGATCGTGCTCTCGGGCGTGCTCTTCGCGCAGAGCTCGCACGTGTGGCTCTTTTGCGGATCGTTCAACGTCGCGATCTCGATGGTCTACCTCTTCTGGAGCAACTACCAGCGGAAGGCGCGTGGGTTTGCAGCAGCAACAGCGCTCAAGAAGAGCGCCTCTCCGGCGACGCCCTACGGCACCGGCTCGCTTTCTTAGCACCAAAGGTATCTCTTATGGCGCAGTCCAGCGCAGGGTGCTGCAAAGTGAACGTAGAGGCAATCAGTCACAGCAAGTGAGCTATCACCATATATCTACAAGTCATCTCATTAAAATGTAAGATTGTCATTAGAGAATCTGAACGCGAGTCTCAACAACAAAGTATCTTGTTTTTGCTTTACATGCATGCACAAAATGCGCCTGAACCAGACTCCTTTCCTTTCAGTTCGAGGATCGCATACAATCCAATTCTCTCTCAGTTCCGCCAACCTACGCAGTCGACGACGCGTTTCCACCAACTGCCGCCGGTCGCGTCGCGATCCAGTAGAGCGAGTTGGTGAGCGAGCTGCCGTCGTCGAAGAAGTCCAGCGTGTTCACGAGTGTCCACGCCTGCGTCGGGTCGATGATCGCCAGGTCCAAGTACGCGTAGCCGCTCCAGCGCGCGTCGATCGGGTCCGCCGTGCGCTCGAACGCCTCTTTCTGCAGCACCGGGTACTCCTCCGCGACGTACGACGGCGCGACGAACGCCTCTGTGATGGGCGTGAACGGGATCATGTTGATCAGGTGCATGTGCTCGATCTCGGGGCCGAACCACGTCGTGTACGACACCTTGGTGGCTGCGATCTGGCCCGTCATCTTGTTCTGCGCGTACACATCCTCATAGATGCCCGAGCCGGAGCTCATCTGCCAGTACGTCTTGGCTGCGCGGATCTCGAGCGCCAGCAAAACGTGGCCCATGTGCTCCACCTGCGGGATCTTGAGCGCCTTGCCCAGCAAGTAGACGCCGTAGTACGCGTTGATCGCCTCGCTCACGCTCTCCTGGGACTTGCCGCCGTCCAGCGTGTACACACCGCTCGCGAACGAGTGGCCGTCAAACCAGGAAAAGTGGCGCGTGAACGGAAAGTACTTGCTGTGGAGGGAGAAGGAAGAGCAGAGATGCAGGCGATTAGTATCAGCCATTTCAATAGTAGTAGCAGTTGTGGGAGTTACTTACTCGTTGGCGTCGCCGCTCGCAATGTCGCGCGTGATGGCGAGAATCGCCGCCTTGTGCGTGTTGCCAAACTCTGGCCGGAACTTGGCCACCACTGCGATCGAGTACAGCAAGTACCCATAGTGGAAGTGCTGTAACAAACAAATAACAAAGTCAGTCTGTGCATCATCAATCAGCCCTCTCAATTTAAACAGCCAGAGTGTTCTTACGTGGTCGTTGTACCAGCCGTTGCCAAAGTCCGTCATCCAGAAGATGCCTTTCAGGCCGTTCTTGGAGCAGAGACCGCCCCAGACGCTGTCGTACACAAAGTGGTTGTCGTTCGAGCCCACGAGCCACGGCGTGAGCCACTTCTCCAGATCGTTCAGCAGTGCATCACGCGCCTTCAGCTCCCCGATACTGTCCGCGATGAGCGCCAGCCGCGCCTGGCGACCGATCTCCTTGCCGAAAAAGTACGGGTCCTGCGCCTCGGGCGTGTAGTTCGAGTCATTCACGAGCGAGAACTTGATCGCCTCGAGGTACTCGGGCTTGGTGATCTGCTGCGTGGCGTCGAAATCAATGCCCGGCAGAGTCTCCTGGAGTACCCACTTGTTGCCGAGCACCGCCGTCATGTTCGACTTGACGGTGCGGTGGCCGAGCTTCGCGAGTATTTTCGTGCCTTCAACCTGCTGCGCGCTGAACGAGTCAGCGTGGTGCGGGTTCGCCAGCATGAGCAGGTTCACGCCAGCTGAGGCATTAATGCCGCCAAAAGACTTGGTCGCCCACTCAAACGTGACAAACCCGTTGAGGTCCTCAACGTTCGTCTCGACCGACGAGGCAATCGGGTACACGCTCGCCGATGCATCCAGGAGCGCGGCCGCGTCTTGCGATGGGACAATCGCGATGCGTGCAGCGCCCGTGTAGAAATCCGTGTCCACCAAGCGCACGTTCGTCGGCGTCGTGATCTCGCCGCGCAGGTTGTACGGGCGGTAGTCCTTCTCGTCCGCAAACTGGAGCTGCAGCGTGCGCTCCTGTGCAAAGTAGAGGATCCACTTCTGCTGCGCGAGCCCCTTGTCCGCGCCGTACACCTGAATGTCGAGTTCAAAGCGCTTGGAGGTCCACTGCTGCGTGAACGCGACTTCCGTCGGCTGCTCCACAGTGGTCGTATCGATGGGCACTTGGTTCACAGCGAGCAGCGTCGCGTTCAGCTCGAGCACGGGGATGATCTTCTCGTACTCGACCGTGAAGTAGGGCGAGCCGCGCACGAGGTACGCCGAGAACAAGTGCTCGGCATCCTCAGCCTTTTCGTCCTCGAAGTGGTATTTCAGCGTCACAGAGAGCGGGTCGAACGCTGCGATGCTGCGCGACGTGCTGTTGCCATCGCCGAGCAATCGGCTGGTCGTCTCCTCCTGGACCTTCTGGCTGTAGCCCGTGAAGCTCACATCGGCGTTAAAGTACTCGGTGATGTTGCCGCTCGTCACGACGCGGCGCGAGTCGCCGTACGAGAGGTCCAAGCGTTTGGGCAAACTGCGGATAGTGTACGGGCTCAGTGTGATCTCACCACCACCTGTACGACAACAGCAACAACAACAACATAAAGAACAGACCACGCGTTAGGCAATTGATCCGCCAGATCTAAGAGGTACATAGAGTGTCATCGATTCGAGCTATACCTGGGTTCAAGCCGTGGCCGTCACCCACGAGCAGGTTCGTCCAGAACGCGTTCGTGGGGATCGCGCCCGAGAAAGTCGCGCGGTCCATGACCTTGGGCGGGATCGGGTGCTTGCGCGAGACGAACGGCGGCAGCAGTGCGAGCAGCTCCTCGTCGCTGTAGCTCTTGCCGTCCGTGTTGCGCAGCTTGGGAGACGACGCGTCGTCGCTGCTGTCGTCGTCGTCGTCGTTCGCAAAGAGCCATCCGAGCCCCACGAGCGCGAGCGCTGCCAGCGGCAGCACCACGAAGAGCGCACGGCGCGTGAGCTGCTGCACGCGCTGGCGGCGCTCGCTCGCGGGCGAACTGGGAGAGGGGGCGCTGGTGTCCTGCAGCCTGGACGGCAGCAGCGGCGAGGTTTCTGTCGGCGTGGGCGCCATGCTGGTGCTGATGGTGCTGCTGGCTGATTCGCTTCAAGCCGAAAAGTGACAATGCGAGAGCTTGATTCATGCGCATGCGTGCCATCTTTTTTAGTATCGCGCTCTGGAATGGCTCGAAGCCAGGCTGGCAGGGAAGATTTGAGGAAGTTTGGTGCCTATTTTCCCCCTATTTTAGCTTAAAATAGGATGGGAGTTTCCTGAAATAGGATACTCCTGGTTTTTATGGAACCACCGCTGGGCAAAATGAGGGGAAAATAGGGTTGTTGCTTGGGTTTGCGCATGCGACATTTTGATTGGCGTAGAAATCGAATCGGAAAATCAGGAGGGGTAGGGGGAGGTTTGGTCCCTCGTCCCTAATGTCACTAATTTTCACAGCTGTCACTAAATCGGAATTTTAGATCTCATTTTTGCTCGTTATCAGATTGTTCACGAACTGAGGCATCTTCATGGACAGAACTGAAGCAAATGCATTCTGGACTATCTAATCGTGACGCAACGCGACCAGCAGCAGTGGATGGAACTAATTGATGGCTGGTGCAAAGTGAAAGAGAGAACTTTGGCCGACGACCTGGATTGACGGGTATTTTGTAGCAGTCGCATGACGTCCATGCATGTAATAAAAAAAGTAGTTTGTTGTTGTGAACGCGCAAAAAGGTTCTTTAACAATCTTGAACCTTCAAAGACATTGCCTGGATATGGGCGCGCTGAATTCCCGCTATCCTGTTGCGAACGTTGTTTGTGCCATGGCGATACAGAGCGAGTCTCTCACGTAGAGATAAAGCAACTCGGTCGTGAAACTTCAAGAGGATATCCGTGATCGGGACCTGTCATGCTACCATCGCTGAATCGTGTATCATCATTCTCGGATTTTACGCTTCGAAAACCAACCAGCAAGCACTCCAGAGCCCCTCGCATCGCTGCCAATTCCCAGAACAATCGCCACACACACCAGCATGCAGTGCGGTAATGACGAAAAGCTGGTCGAAGGCACTGTGAGCTTCCCGTCGAGACCACAGGCGTCGTATCGCTACCGCCTCACGATGAAAGAGAAGGCGCTTGCGTTCTGGCTCGAGGGCCGCGAGACCAAGTAGCAATGGTTCGTTGGTTTCAACGCGAAAAACTTTTGAGAGGCTACAGTACTGTAGTAGTCTAGACTTGGACTGACTCTTGTTGATTCTCTCACTAGGGAAGCCGAGCAAGTCGATTTGGAGGAGCACTTCACGTTCGTGCCAGGCTCCAAAATCCCGGGCGTATCACCGACTGGGTACTTTTCGGTACGAAACATGGGGCTGCTGGGTGAAATCTCGTTGGGTGGTGCTTGACCAAGCTTGTTGATTCTTCTGTCTGTCTCTGCTGTTGTGGTTTCCCATCAGCTTTTCCAGAAATGCCTCGCGCAAACGTCTGCTGACTGCGCATGCGACCTTGAACCGCATGAAGACGACGACAAGTCGTGGGCGTTGACGCTCTTGGTCGTGATTCGCATCAATGATGAGGAGATCAGCCACCTCCCGTATCAACTGGATCTGAACTCAGTTTCGCTTGATGCGACCGACGTTCTCGCTGCGAAGGTGCGGGACCAAGAGGACGAGCTGCGTGCGATTCGCTCCGAACTGGCTCAGATCAAGAGCGCAGCAAAGCAGCAGACTCGTCAGCAACTGGACCCGTGCTCCACTTTCTTGATGGTTCAGGCAAAAGAATGCTCAGTTCCTGTCGGGAAACCAATTGTCTAGACTGCGGGCTGTGGCCACACGGTGCGCGACGAGTTCTTTAGTCTGGACGAAGGGAAATTCGGATCAGGAACACGGGAGCGTATCACCTGAACTTGGTTGTCGACTACCCCGCAAGCGCCGTTGTTGTTGACGACGACGTGGAAATCTGGCTGCCTGGTAAGCGAGTCACTGCCGCCAAAGAGAGAAGCACTGTTGACGATTGGCTCGCGTGCTACTTTTTCGGTGTGGTCTGTGCGCAGAAGGGCGATGAGCTGTCTGTTATTTGGAAGAGCGACGCAGCCAAAGAGTGCAAGATGTCGATTACGTTCTCAGTGTAGAGTTACTCCCACCAGCTTCTCGCTGCGACAAACCAAGATGGCTCGATCGAATAGGATGCACGAATTGCGTTACTGCCTGGTTTGGACGTTGACCTGCTTTTTAGTTTTGTGAACTGAAGAGCAATGGAAGAGCTCTAAGTCAAACTAGGTTGTGCACCTGCTCTCGTCATTTAGAATGGATATGTTCATCCCAGTAGCTTCGCAATGAACCCCTTACTCCTGGTCTGCGAAAGCCGGCTTTTCATGTGTTGTAGAGTTTGTAGCGAGCGAGGTTCAACGAGGTTGCTCATGACGGACTGACTGGAAACACCGGCTGTTCTGCTGCTGGTTCAACACTACGCACACGACCTCTTTGTGTGCAGCCAGCCACCTACGCGCGGTCGCGTCTGCCTCAAGGGCCTGGGCCAATGAAGCTTGATTGAGTCGCCCTTCTTGCATTTTGTTACCAATCAACAAGTGAAGCCATTTCCCCATTTTCGGAATGATGGTAGCATTTGACACGCTCTAAATAGTAGCCTCTTCGGAATGATGGTCGATTCTGATGACTTCCTCATTAGTAGCCCCTACTGTCCATTTCTCGCACTTGAAGCTCAGACTAACCAGCGCAATCGAGGCAATCGGATTCCCCCTCAATCACTAGCAGCAGCTGAGATGCACGCGCTTTGTCGGGGCTCGCGGGCGACCGGCGCTGGTGGGGTACAGTGGTGCGTTGTGTGCGTGTGTGTGTTGCTCATGATGATGCTGCAGCAAACAGCGGCGTTCTCCTGGCGACGACACGCGCCGCCCTTCACGCACCGATCACCCGCACCCACAGCTACAGACGTGACGCGAAAGCCCATCGCTGTTGTCGCCGGTGATGGTGGCGTGGACACCATGACGTTCGAAGTGCTGCAGGTATTTAATAGCGCTATGTTCTTTAAGCTGCGGGGTGGTCGTGCTGGTGCTGTTGTAGCATATTGTAATCTCACTGATCTGATTCACATGATCAAATGCAATTGTTACCCCAGTACAATGTGTTTGGACGTCCGTACGAAGTGTCGAAAGACGGACAGCGAGAGCGACTCACGCGTATCCCCGAGTCGCTGCGCAAAATCTCCGAGAGCATCGACGTCGTCACGTTCGCGGAGGCGGACATCAAGGACGAGCGCGAGAGCATGCTCGCGCAGTTCCGGAAGAACGGCTTTCCCTATGCGACGAGTATCCTGCACGACCCGGATCCGTTCACGAGGTAGTTGAGTGTATATATCAATACTCCATCATATGGCTGTCGTTTGGCTAATCGACCGGTGACTGCATATGCGTGTGGTTCGTAGTTTGCTGAATGGTGGCGTGATCGTGGTCTCGAAGTGGCCGATCATCCACGAAGCGCAGCACATCTACCGCAGCGCGTGCCACTACTCCGACTGCCTGGCGGCGAAAGGGGTCAAGTACGCTCGCGCGCTCAAGACGGTCGGCAGTACGTCCAAAATCTTCAACGTGTTTGCGACACACATGCAGGTGCTGCACACAGAGTACATGTCGTCGTTGACATCCTCCTTGTTAAGGATACGGACTAATCCATTTGAATGTGGTTGCTCGTTCAATTGTGCAGGCGTGGTCAACCCCACAGGGCAGAGCGGACCGAGTGGAGCAAGCAAAGCAGGTACAGAGCTTCTTTGTATGTCGTTGGTGCGCTCACAATATGGCAATCACACTCTTTGTTTGAATTTGAACCCAGATGCGAAGCTTCGTCGACCAGCTCAAGATTCATGAGCACGAGGTGAGCTTATCGTTCTTCACTCAGTAGCCCTGTTGCTCGCGGCTCATTTGCTCGTTGTCGCTAACCTGCAAACTCTGTGAACGAACGGAAACCCACAGCCTCTGCTATTTGCTGGGGATTTCAACGTCGACAACCACACATTTGCCACCGAGGTCGCAGAGCTGGCGGATTTGCTCGGCGCACACTCTCCGAACCTAATTGGAGACCAGCAATTCACGAGCGAGTGAGTATAACCTTGTGGATTTGTAGCGTGAGGCTTCGTAAATTGTGTTGTTCACTTTGCTGCCCTTTTCTCTCTCTCACTTGTGTGTGCAGCCCTCGTTCCAACTTGCTCGTCGGCCGCGACGGTGCTGCAAACAGCAACAAGTGCTCGGCCAAGTACGTCGAAAGCTGGGGCGACGACAAAGTGCGTGGCAGCTTTCATTGTATCCATGCGTTTTATCTTCCCCGTGTACGTATGCAGTATTGAACATTGTCATGCCCCAACTTTTCATGTATAAACCACAGAACGGGACGTACTACCCAAACGCATTGACGCGCTCGACGTGCTCTCTGCACCACAACATTAGAGACGAGCTCCTCCTGTTTATCCAGCCGGACAACATGTGCTTCTGCCCGTGCTGCCCGCTCGAGTGGCTCGACTACGTGCTCTACGCGAAGGGTAGGTACATCACTACCCTCTTCTGTGGTCTATTGACAATTTCCATACCATCATTTCCTAACCCACACTCACATCTGCTGTGCACGACACAGTTCCTTACCAGCAACCTCTAGGCGTATCCACTCTAGAATGCCGGGTCAACCACGTGGAGCCGTTCGTCGCCGAGTGGACCGCGCCGAAGGGCAACAAGAAGATCCAGCTCGTCGACCTGTCCGACCACTACCCGGTCCTGGGCAAGTTTGAATTTGCAGTCACGCGCGGGCCTGGAAAAGACAACGACCCGCTCTCGTACCACCTCGACGGCTGCTCGACCGACGATGACTGTCACTTCCACTCGCTCCGCTGCTACTGCACTGGCGCCAACTGCTACTACAACGGCACCCACTTGGACGGCTCGAACCTTGATTCAGACCACCCGGTGAACCGCAACTGTCTGTACCAGAAGACATCGTTCCAGTGCCTCTGCGGTCCAACGTGAATGATGGCTTGAACAAGAATGTGTATACGTCAAAGGCGAAACAAAGTGATGGACTTCCATGTGCGTTCTGTATATTTGGCTTGTGAATGATGTGTGAGTTTATGAGAAAATGGTGGTGGTGCCTAGGTGAGCATGGATCTAGCCATCCCTCATCAACGAGAGGAATTCTAGATGGCTACGAGCTTTAGGAGAGCGTTGCGAAAGGATCCGAGCCGAACGCGTGCGGGTTGGACGGCGGAAAGCCCGCTCCTTGCTGCGGGATCTGCGTGTGGAACTGTTGCGTTTGCTGCTGAGGCATTCCAAAGTTGCCGGCGTACGCTGCCATGGCGCTGTTGTGCACGTTCTGACCTCCAAAGTTGCCTCCAGGTCCCATGCCGTACCCGCCAGCGCCAACAGTGTTGTACATGTGTTGCTGCTGCTGTTGTTGTTGTGGTTGCTGCCCCATGCCAGGCTGGTAGTACCCGCTCTGAACAGCCATGTTGGTGCCGTAGAACCCGACAGCAGCGATAGGAACATGTGGGGGCGGAAGCAGCACCGCCACTTTCTCCTTTGGTGCCTGCATCCGCGCCTGCTCAAGCGTCTGATAGGCTTTTGCGGACACGGGCTTCTGCTTTTGCACGGGCTTGAGGTTCAGATCGACCATGCTCGACTCCCACAGATCGCCACTCGCAGTCTATTGCACCGTGGACAATGTTAGTCTATCGAAGGTGGACACTAACGAAGGTGGACACTTTTGTTGTTCAGGAAAAAAAGCTCACCTGTGTGTTGGACGCTTCGTCTGAAGGATCTGGTGACGACGAGTGGTCACCAGCAGCTCCGTTTGCTACCATCGACGCTGGCTGCACGGGGGCGGCGGTGAAGTCCAGCCCCGAAAGCATCGACGAGATGTCTTCTGTCGCTGGCTTCCCAAAAGCCGACGCGTTTGATACCGCAAATGGATCCGTCGCTCCAAATGACGAGAAGCCGTCATCGTTGCCGCTGCTTGCAGCGGTTGGCGCGCTGAAGAAGTCGTCGCTCGCCTTCTTAGTGGACTGGCTGCGCTGAGGTGGCGCAGACGTTTTCGACGGCGATCTGGTCGCTGGCGCAGCTGGACGCTGCTGCACGGCTTCTCGCGCACGCTGCCGCTCCTCAGGTGCTGCATTGCGTACAAACCATAGCACAAAGGTGTGGTAAGGTAAATGCCTCATCAACCAAAAAGCTCTTACGTAAGCCAAATAAGCAAACACACTCACAGATGTAGTCGGGCTTTGGCGCGCCACACGCCTCGCAGATCGGCGCCAGCGGCTTCTCGTTCACGAGCGTGCAGCGTGAGCACGCCCAGGGCGAGAACGAGCTCTCGCGCGACGACGGCCCGCTGGAACCGCCCAAGCCACCGTTTGAGTAGCTGTACGTGTACGAATTGGTCCGCGAGCCACCGCCACCGCTAGACCCGTTGCGGATCGGTGTGGAGGAGACAACGCCGCTGTCGCCAGGGTTGTTCTTCGCGCGGTTCGGGTCCAATCTGTCCGGGAGGCGACGGAATGACGTGCCGTCGATGATCAAGTCTGGAGAAAATCACACATGGTACAGTGAGCGTGTCAGCGCCAGCCAATGTCATATATGCCATAGATAGCAAGCGCCACAACTTGAATGGGTAGTTGACACTTACCATACATGTCATTGAGCTCGACCGACGGCTTGATGATGATGTGCACAGTGTAGCCCCCGGGCAAGTTGAACACGTGGTCCCAATCGCCGAACGAAAGCTGTGGATAGAAGTCCAGTGAGTTTCTTCCAGACCTTGTAGCGAGTAGCCTGCCCAGCAACAACCGAGAAGAATAGCCAATGCAATGTGAAAACCCCTTACCGATTTGGACGTGTACTTGATGATGCCGTCGACGCGCAGGATCTTCTTGCCGGATGCGAGCGAGTGCGTGAGGATAATCTCGAACTCGCGTCCATCCTCGACCTTGACGCGCCAGATCACGCGCTTCTTGGAGCTCTCGATGGTCTTGCCGACGTTCGCGACCTCGAAGTAGAGCGCGCACGCCTTGGCGTTCGTTGACTTGACCGTGCCCCAGTTGTTCTGCCACGACATGTCTATCTCTCCTCTTGTCTCGGTTCTCGTCTCTCTACTCTATTCACTCAGCACTCCCGATTGGCAAAGCAGAATTGCGCTCTTCCTTGCAGCGCTCTCTTGTGTTCTTCCCAAACAGAGAAGCACGGATGTGTGAAGAATGGGAGCCCCAAAGCAAAACCGATGCACGCGATGGTGCTGGAAGCGCCTACAAATAGAGGAAGAGAGAAGACACGCGCCTTCTCTTGCTTGATTGCGCTCGTGATGTTTCAAGGGGAATTGCGAGCTAATTCGAGAGCTCACAGGGAGACCGACCGAGTGGTTACAAACAAATGGCTACACTTTTGCCTACAGTGCACGTCAAAAAGTTAAGGACAGCAAAAAAAATTAAATTATGTGGATTTTTTTTCGAGTTTTGTGTTTGCGGACGAGCTTTTTTAGTATGTTAGAGAACGTCATTAGAACACTCTCGTGGTCAAATCGCAGCTC
>JAASGK010000859.1:0-15096 GCA_023334195.1 Globisporangium emineosum
GCATGACCAGTCCCGCGCTGCCCAATTCCACGCTGGGAATCTGTTGCACTTCAGCCGGAACAGAGTCTGTGCGACTTGAGGGTGTGTGGCACGGATCCGCCGCAGCTCGTCCCAAGGCACCAGGTCGGTACCGCGCTTGACGATCCGGTGGGAGCGATACACTTTACCTGGAATCGCTCACCGAGACGTCGTTCGAGGGCTGCTCCACGCCAAAATTCAACAAAGAGCCCTAGGACAACGGATTCGTGCGGTACGGGTACCAGATTATGATCGATCGAGCGCTTTACGCCCTCGAGTTTTTCGACGACTACGAGCTGATCATCCCGGTGGTCGACTGCACCTTCTCAGCAATTGTGCGGGGCAACAACACGTTCTCGCGCATTTTCTACCTGACGCGCCTCAAGACCAATCCAGAAGACGTTTACGTTGTCACTTCATCACTCTCGATCTAGAGCTACGTTGTCATCGGCGAGTACAAAAGGGAGACACCGGAGGGGAAAGTTCACTTTGAAAGTGTCTCACGTAACCCAGCGTTGGATTTCGTCCAAGAAATCCACACAGCGAAGCACCAGGGGTTTTTCATCAAAGAGGAGAAGTCGCAGTCAAACGTCAAGACCATGCACTACGAGCTCGAAGACGACCCGCATACCGCGATGAGCGTCTGGGACTGGCACAGCAGCACAATTCTCCAGGACTCATGGGCCTGGGTACACTGCATCCACATCTTATTTGCGCTCGCTACGATCTTCAGCCTCGGGGTTATCTTTCTGATCATGTACCGGAACCTGCAAAAGGGGAAAATTTGGGTCTGGGATGCGTCCGCGTCGATCTCCAACACACTGCTCTATCGCGGAGCGCTTGTGG
This sequence comes from Globisporangium emineosum, assembly GCA_023334195.1. NCBI lineage: Eukaryota > Oomycota > Peronosporomycetes > Pythiales > Pythiaceae > Globisporangium > Globisporangium emineosum. The sequence continues at coordinate 865 of JAASGK010000859.1, forward strand.
TGATGTCGTGTCACTTTAATGAGCACTGGACGTTGACCGAACTCTGCTATGGCGCGGGATATGAAGTAGCAGGCATCCAGAAATTGGTGATTTACCCGGAGATCGGCCATGGAGATTTACTGACGCTGTTCCTAGCTGCGCTCGACATCCTCGGCTACTTCATGAAAGAGCGCATTGATCCAGCGTTCAGCGTCTCGATCTTTGAGCTTGGCTTCAATTTGCGAGCTCAATTCGTGCGCGCACTCCCAGCTTTCATTCGAGACTATATCGTCGAGCACTCGACTGCAAACTTCGAGAAGGGGCTTATGAAAATCAGCGAGCTGTTGTAGCTGATGACACCTTTGCGACTCTGGAACATCCACGCGCTCAGCAAATCCAACCTGCTGTTTCTTGCAGCCTCGAGTGCGCCCAATATGGCGGCAACTTTTGGGAGTGCAATCTGCTATGTGGTCGCTCGGAAACTATACCGAAAGTACCGCTCAAAGAACCCTTCGCACATCCACTACACGTCCTCCATCGAGTACCAACAAGCGTAAGCGCAGACGCAGACGAAGGTGGCGATGACGTTATTTGAGATCACGACTGGCGCTGAGTTGCAGAACCGCTTCGGCGTGATGTCGGACTACGACAACTTTGTGTTCTTCAAAGGGCTCAAATTCGCCTCGGTCGGCGGCATCTACTGTAACGGCTTTGTAATCGCGAACGGCAAGTTCCTTCTCGCCACGGAAGACATCTTGGCGATCACCTTGATGAAGCTTCTGCGTGTGAGCTTCCGCAACGTGTACACGTACGAAGTGGACGGCAGCAAACTGAAGCAAACCGCGCAGCTCGTGTACCCGGCAACGATCTCGTGGAACGACCTGTGGCACCCGAACGTGGACATCCTCGCCTGAGTTGGTGGCTCCTACCAAGTGCGGCATTTTCTTAACCTAGGACTTGTCGACTTCACATCAGCTTGACTTCGTTGTCCACTCCACTCTGCTTTGATCATCGAAACTGGAGATGTCAAAATCAAAACCGAGCCTTTCTTTATGCTTAAGAGAACGGATCCGAAGCTTCAATCCGGTCGAATGACCTGGCATTTTGGCTGCAATCCGAAATTGTCGATCGAAGGAGCTTGCTGACCGAGAGAGAACTCGGCAATGGTGTAGTAAATAGCGAAGAACAGCAAACCTCTGCCTGGCGATCAGATTCAAAAACCAGTTCTGAGTGCATAAGTCCAACCCGCGTGTTGGTTTCGTCAATCTGTTGTCTTTTCCATGCCTTGTACCGTGCAGTTCAAACCACTCTCATCACTCATTCTCATCCCCCGAAGTCGGAGTTGCGCGTCGAAAACCAGACTTCCCGGCACCTCACTGCAAATAAAGATCTCCACCCAAGTCGTTTTGAAACCACTCGCGCTCTTCCCCCCTTCGCACGCTCGCAGCCGCTTAACACGCTGGCAAACAAAGGTTTACTTTGTCTTTTCGAGCGTCACTGTCCAACCTTCACGCGTGAATCACGAGGCTCCAAGCTCTTCAGTTCTCAAAATCGGCTTTCGAGCCATCACGCCTCCAGTCTCATAGCGTTTGCCACCAGAATGTCCGGCGGCATCAAGAAACGCCAGATTGTGCTCATCGTGCGCCGCCTCTTGGTGATCGGCGCCATCTTCGTTTACATCACGGTCTCGTTGCAGGCGGCGATCCAGTCAAACAAGGTGCTCCAAGGTGCCCAAAGTCCGCTCACGACTTACGCTACCAATAGAGCTACGTTGATAGTGGACTACGCCGGAGGGTCTATGATCCGAGGGAGCAAACTCCTCCAAGTCCTGGGCGGCACGACAACGCCACGGAACGGCACACTGTACTTGGAGTCGCTCACGGTGACGTCTTTCACTGGCTGCTCTTCAGCTCCAAACTTCGATCCAATTCTCAACGGCAACACACGCCTGCGTCAGCAATTCGAGATTCTCGTCGCTCAAGGCGCGTACAACCTCACGTTTCTGACCGAGTACGAACTGATCGTCCCCGTCATTGACTGCACGTTCCCGCCTGTGGTGGAGGGCGTCAAGACCCACGCGCGAACTTTCTACCTGGTGCGACATAAGAGCGATCCAGACAATGACGTCGCCATTCTGACTTGGTCCACGGCGGTTCAGAACTACGCTGTGTCTGTGCAGTACCAGGAAGGATCGGCCATGGTCGCGACGTTCACGCTGATCAACGACATGCGAGCCACTCCAGTTCAGCACCACTTTGCCGTCGCATTGGGGTACCCGTTCGAGAAAACCCCAGAGTTTAGCATCTGCACTTTCTTGGGAACAACCTCTGATGGAGTGTGGATCCTCGAGACGATTCCACGCAACGCTCGTCTCGAGCAATCGAAGGTGTTGTACACCTCCATGCTCCGAGGGTTCTACATCAAGGCGCCGACGATGCAGTCCAACATCAAGAACATGAACTGGCCGCTGGCCACCGACCCCGTTTCGATCCTGAGCGTCTGGAAGTGGGAAGGACGGACGATACTACGAGACTCCTGGGCCTGGGTGCACTACATCCACGGCGCCTTTGCAGTGAGCACAATCTTCAACCAGCTGATCCTCTTCCTCATCATGTACCGGAACTACAAGCTGGGCAAAATCTGGATCGGCGACGCGTTCGCTTCGATTTCCAAGACGCTCGTGTTCCGCGGCACGATGGTGCTCATTTCGTGTCATTTCAACGAGTACTGGTCAATGGTGGAGTTGAGCTACGCTGGTGGGTACGAGACGGCAAACATCTCACCGCCGCTGTATATATACCCGGAGATCAGTCACGCCGATGTCATGACGATGTACCTGTGTACCGTGGACTTTCTCGGCTATATGACCAAGACGCGCATCGATCCGGCGTTTACAGTCCTCGCGTTCGGGATCGTGTTTGAGTTCCGTCTGTCGATCGCCAAGGCGTTCCCAGCCATCCTCAAAGACTTTATCATCAAGTGTTCCACGGAACTGTACGAAGCTGGGAGCCCTCCGGTCGGCGCGATCCTCGCCGAGCAGTCGCCTTTCCGGCTATGGACCGCGAACGTGTTGCCGAAGTCCCAGTTACTCTTCCTGCTCTCCTCGGCACTCGTGGTGTACACGATTCTTTTCGCCGCCGCGTTTGTGTATGTGGTTGTACACAAAATCTACGCGCGAGTGTACCCCGACCGCGCGTACAGTGTCAAGTCCGTGTCTAGGCAGTCGATGCGACTTGAGGTTGACCTGACGCACAAGCAGACGCTCACGCTCTTTGAAATCGCAACGGGGGCCGAGCTGCAGAACCGCTTCGGCGTGATGTCGGACTACGACAACTTTGTGTTCTTCAAAGGCATGAAGTTCGCCTCGGCCGACGGCATCTACTGTAACGGCTTTGTAATCGCGAACGGCAAGTTCCTTCTCGCCACGGAGGACATCTTGACGATCATGCTGATGAAAGTGCTCCGCACGCGCCTGCGCAACGTGTACACGTACGAGGTGGAAGGCAGCAAGCTCAAGCAAACCGCGCAGCTTGTGTACCCGGACACGATCGCGTGGAAGGAGCTGCTCAAGCTTAACGTGAGCATCCTGTCCTGAAGCTGCATTCGACTCAACGATGCAAACGTCGATATGAAAAGCACCCCAAAGTTAAAGGGCCGGAAACCAGCCGAGGGCGTGTGGAGGCAGACAGATTAGAGTCCTGGAGGCGTCAAGAAGAGCTATACACTGGCGTCTCCATTCCACCTTCAAGGTGTATTGATACAGTCACTGGCTACAGTTGACACATTCGTTCGAGTAGCAAGGACATCTACAGTTAACTAAGTTTAATATGACGCTCGCCCTTATTAATAATATCGCTGCTGCGATCCATTTTCCAACCGTTTGGGATATCATACTGCTTGGTGCTGCAGTGGCTGGGGTCAGCCCTGCTGCTGCTTTTGAGTCCATATTGCCATAACATCAGCCATCGTGTTGCCCTCCGGCCGCTGCCGGTGGGACCAAGAGATCCACTTGAAAGCTCTCGTATTGCTGGGATCAGCATGTCCTCTTGTCTTCGCAGACTTCCAGGTCGGTGTCGGTGTCGGTGCGTTACAATGCTGTGTTGGCGAATGCAAGTCCTCCACAACATTGACATATTGTTGGTCGCAGTGTATCTTCGGTACACTGTGTGTATCCTTCTCTATATTTTTGGAACCCATTTCAGATTTTCAGAACCATTTTTTTCATTTTCAGAACCTTTTTCGTGTAAATATCGCACGCTGATTGGCCCTGGAGCAGCTGCTGAATCCAACATCCGCACACGTCACAGATCCTATAATCGTACGCGTGTGTGCGTACAAATCCGCGCTTTTTCCGCGAAATCTCTTTCCTGAAGCCAATTTTGATTGGCCAAAAACATATCGGAGTAGTATGATTGGTCAAAATATGATCGCTTTGCTATTGGACAGAAAGCTGCTGTTTTCTGTGACTGTTTTTTTGTGTGGCTTCATGTGTGGCTCTTTCCTGCTCTCTCAAAACAGAAACCTGGTTCACAGAGTCCAGCCGAGCTGGCCTCATCAAGTGAGTGGCCGAGCACCACGAGTGGCCGAGCACCACGAGTGGCCGAGTACAACATTATTCATACGCATCCACCCATCTCGAGCTCATTGCCAACCGTCTTCTGCTTACTCCTTCCGTCCATCGAAGCGCGGCCGAAGTTCCAGCTTGGTCTTGAGCATGTTGCCGAAGTGCTGCGCGTCACAAGAGCAGCACACACATGGCGTGCGTTCCCCATGACATCTGCATCGTAGCGTCTGTTGCGGGCAGCGGTTACCTGCTGCTGCTGCATTCCCTGACACACACAGTGGGCGCGCTATGTGGCAGACAGGTCGTCGTCGTCGGTGCTCGAGCATGTTCAGCATCGGTCATTCATGATGGTCATTTTCGTGCTTCAGCTCTCCTCTTCTCATTTTTCGGAAGGTGGTGGGTGCACTCTGTACACACACTCAAACTTGCCAGATACACACAGTGTACGAGCTATGAAAAGAAGGGATGGATTTTTGCCCATCTCCACAAACACTCATTTGTTGTCCGGACAATTTTGCTCTCTGTCCGGACAATTTTCGTCCCGTCACGACTACATATCCTCGTCAGTATAAAAAGGTTCATCTTGACTCCATCTAACTATGTGTACGATATATTCGACAGCATAAGAAGGTATTGTACGCATCCAAGGCATCCTCTCCGCATCCTGATTTTTTGTTCTCGCAGCTGCTGGCCATTTCCAGCCGCGCCGCCAATTCCCGCTCGCCTCTGCTCTCTGCGGAGCGCTTGGCTCCTTCATTCGCCAAGAAGCTCCTTCCCCCGCACACCACACAGCCCACCAGAAGTTCCCTTCCCCCCCCCACACCCCCCCCACACTATCATCATGTCGTCCAAGACCCAGCCAGAGGAGCACAAGGTGCTGTCCGCGATCGAGAACGTGCTGGCGCAGAACCCGGACTTCGGCGTCAAGCGCGTGACCGTGGTGCTCAAGGAGCAGAACCCGGCGTGGGCGCTGAGCGAGAAGCGTGTGACGAAGCTGCTCAAGAAGCACAAGTCGGTCAAGATCACACTCGACGGCAACGACTCGGACTCGACGAGCGACGACTCGCCGAAGACCGCGGCGCCGTCGCCGTGGAACGTGGCGCCGACCGCCGCCCCTGCCGCGCATGACCCGTGGAACAGCACCGTGGTGGTGGAGTCCGCCACCTCGGCGTTCAACACGGTGACCGAGGCGGCCGCCAAGGCTGTGGCCCCTGTGGTCTCGGCGTTCAACGTCGAGCCGGTGGCCGAGCCAGCCCCAGCGCACAACCCGTGGAACGTGGCCCCTGTGCACGAGAAGACGTTCACGGAGACGGTCAAGGAGCACGCGACTGCGGCCGTGGAGCAGGTGAAGGAGACCACGTCGCACGTGGTCGCGGCGACCCCGGGCTTCGTCGAGAAGGCCAAGGACACGGTTGTTGACGCGGCCGAGAAGGTGCACGACAAGGCCAAGGACGTCGTGCACGACATCAAGGACGCCGCCGAGGACGCTGTGGAGTCCATCAAGGACACGGCTTCGGACGTCGCGGAGAAGGTCAAGGACAAGGCCGAGGATGCTGTGGACGCCGTCAAGGAAGCCACGTCGTCCGCGCCTTCGCCATGGAACGCCGCCCCAGTGGAAACCACGGCGTTCGTCGTGGAGCCAGTGAAGGAGCTTGTGGTGCCAGTCGCTGTGCCAGTGGTTGTCGAGGAGCCGAAGAAGGAGGCGTGGAACTTCACGCCAGTGAAGGAAGAAGCCGCGAAGGTCGCCGAGTCCCTCGAGGACGCCGCCAAGTCTGCTGCGGCCAAGGTCAAAGAAGAGGCCGCTGCCGCCGTCGTGGTGATCAAGAAGGCCGAGTCTGCGGTCGAGGACAAGCTTGTCGAGGCGAAGGTCGCGGCCGAGAGCCTGGTCGGCTACGACAGCGCCAGTGTCGCGCCAAAGAAGGACGCGAGCAAGCGCCCATCCACAGAGAAGGACGTTGAAGGCGGCGCGTGCGGCGCGTGCTACTGCTCCATCATGTAAGGAAGCTGGATGGGAAAGTTGCATTCCATTCTGTCTTCTTACATTACGCAGTCCCAGCCCGCCCCTCCAATGCATCCGTCGTCTCTGTTTTCCTGCTACTCTGGGGTTTTTGTCGATCATGAGCCAAGCGAAACCCTGTCGCTCGTAGACGCTTTTCGCAAACACTCGCACCTCCTCCTCTCTCTCCCCCGGTAATTAATTATATGCAAGTGCATTGAATTGATGGTCGCTGTCTTGGCTCGATTTGCGTATTGCTACAGACTGTTGCTGTCACTATCGTCGTCCTTGTTGCTGGTGCGTCCGACTATTAGGAGCAGCGCGTGGGCGGTTCCTATGGCTGCTTGTCTGCAGATTTGGTCCTGCGCGAGCGTTCCCCAAGCATCTCGGCTTGGGAGTACTCGCTTGTTGCTCCTTCCCCACCAGTGCAAGTCCCCATTCGCGCAGAGCACGAGCGTGCTGCGCGAGCCGCAGGCAATGTCGACTGCGCTGTGCCCCGAGTCGTCCGAATCAAAGTAGTCGTCAGCCGCCACGACGCAAGGCAGTGCCTGGGTCGTCACTGCGTCTCCGTGGCCCTAAGGAATGGACAGTGAGGTCCGATGTTAGAACGAGCTTCTTCAACATGAAGAAGACAGGGACCAAATAAGACGGTCGCATACCAATTGGCCGTCGCGTCCCCACCCCCACGTGTAGATGTCCCCTGCTGCAGTGCGTGCTGCAGTATGCCAATTTCCGCACGCGACCTGCACGATCGGGCCACCGCAACCCGCGTCCAAGCCACTGAGCGCACCCACTGCAAGCGGCTGGTTCTGGCTTTGAGTCGATCCGTGGCCAAGTTGGTGGTAGAGCCCCCAGCCAAAGGTGAAGAGCTCGCCAGTCGCAGTCAGAAGCGCGCTGTGAGCCCAACCAGCAGCGATCGACGACACTTTACTACTACGAGAGAGCAATGGTATAAGAGCTGGTGGGAAGTGGGTTTCTGCCTCAGAACCAATCCCCAGTTGTCCGTGTGTGTTGTCGCCCCAGCTCCACACGCGGCCGTCTGAGTCAAGAGCCACTGAGTGCATTCCACCGCCAGCGATATCGTTCACCCTCACGACTTCTGGGAACTTGACCAACGTGGGCTGTGCTATGACTTCGATGCTGCTTGGAGACACTTGGCGGTGACGGTTCCATCCCCACGCATACAGATCCCCTGTAAGATAAATACACACACAAATCGAAACAACATGTTGGACCATCGACTCAAATTTGTCAACACACGACCAGCACAGCATCCATCGGTTCGCGTACCTTGTTGGGAGATAGCGAGTACGTGGTTCATCCCGCATGCGACTCTGATGCATTTCTCTGGGACGTTGAGCTGTGCGGGTGGCACCAGTATTCGCGCGTACGCAGCATACTGGAGAACGGTTGCTGCCGCTGAAGACGACGAAGAAGAGCTGCTGGCATTTCCACTCGTGGCATTCGCCTCTGTTTCGTCCTGTGGTTCAGTCAATTCTCCGTAGAAGCCACTCCCCCAGCCAACAACCGCGCCATCTTCGTCAACACCGATGGAGAAGCAGTCTCCGCCGTCGATGGAGATGAACCTCGTGTGCTCTGGTGGCGCGCACTCGCCAAAGAGCTCCTCAATCTCCACCTCATCTGCGAGACACACACCCTCCATTTCCTTTGCCTTTGGATACAAACTGAACGCTCTTTGAGTGATTTGATTGGCATGGCATCATATGCTTCTGAGTCTGAGTTAACGAATCTTGGTTTGATTGACATGACCTCAGCCGATCTGAGTCTGACTCCGATGGTTCTGATTCCGTCGGCATCTTTCTTCTCAAACACTTTGATCGAGCAATACCCAAGCAAGAATGCAGCACTGCCACGACGAGCACGCGAGCCACGGTGGCCACGACCACAGCCACGACCACGACCACGACCACAGCCACGACGTGGAGGACGCCGAGGGAGACTCGCTCTTCCCCTACATTGACACGAGCAAGCTGCGCGTGCTCAACGCCGAGGACCCGTCGCACGTGGCGCACCCGTTCAAGGCGTTCCACGACCGCCAGGACCGCACGCGCTTCCTGAGCAGCAACGAAGACGACCCGGAGATCATCATCTTCATCCCGTACGTGCGCTGTATATGCGCTGTTATGAAGATTTGGTGATGGTGTTAGGTAGTGTGTGGCTAATTGTATGTATATGTGTGTCATTGTGTGTGTGCAGGTTTACGGAGGCGGTGAGCATCAAGTCGATCTGCATCTCGGGCGGAGAAGACGGGTCCCACCCAAAGGAGATCAAGCTGTACGCTGCTACCGCTCATTCTCATCAACCACAGCCAACGCACTAGTAAATAGTACTCACAGCGTGTGCGCTTCTTTGGTCATTTGCAGGTTTGCGAACCGCGACGACATTGACTTCACGAATGCGAGCGAGCTGCCGGCGCAGCAAAAGCTCGAGCTCGTGGAGGATTTCACAGCAAACATCGACTACCCACTGCAGTACGTTTTGTCTTTGCTTCGTTTACTTGTAAGTTGGAAAACCTCCCAATCCAATGTTGAAAATTGTTGCAGGATTCGCAAATTCCAGGGCGTGAGCAGCCTCACGTTGTTCGTACAGGACAACTACGGCGGAGACGACTCGCGCATTTACTACATCGGACTCAAGGGCGAAAGCAAAAAGGTGCATATTGCTGAACTCAATCTATCAAGCTCGCTAAGTCATCCGTGATTCTGGATCCTGACGCTGTGGTCGCTTGTGTGTTTGCTTTAGTGGCGTCATGGAGTGGTCGAAGCTGTCTACGAGAGTCGACCGCAGGCCGCAGACCACAAGGTTTCGGGAATCGCCAGCACCAACAACACGCTAAGTTAGGGGGGGGTTTCACAATGAAAGAAATGAAGCAAGTAGGGCGCAAAGACACCAGTCAAATGACTCGACCGAGAGCTTCTTACTCGTTTAATACATCTCCTTGTTGCTGTTGTGTCTTCTGAAATTGGTGCAGCGCACGCTCTGCGAGTGCGGCTTTCCGCTCTTCTTCGATGCGTTTCTGCTCAAAGCCGCTGAGCATGTCGCGCAGCTCTTGCGCGAGATCTCCGCTCTGCTCCTTCTCTTCGTCCTTTTCTTCCTCCGAGTACTCGGTGTAATCTGGGATTTCGTCATAGCTTGGGGTAACGACCTGAGCAGAAGAAGATTGGCGGTGGTGGTGGCTCGTCCTCCTTTTTGAATCCGCGAATGAGTGTGCAAGGTCGATTGGGCTGTCAGAGCCTTCGTGGTCTTCCCTTGCATGTGAAGCAGAAACCGAAATCCCCAGTCGCTGGAATCCAACGCTTGCTTCTCGCAGATCGCGCTCGACTTGTGCGTCGTTTCCAATATAAACGGTGTGATCTTCATCGACTTGATTCATTCGCTTCGTTCGCTTTGCATCCGGCGTTGAGCATTCTGACGGGCTGTCAATGAACGATTCCCAGTTGAAGAAGCTCGAGCTGCTAGCATTGCTGGCTTCGTCGGCGTAGTCGTCTTGATGTTCGTTGGTGTCTTCGTCTTCGCCTCCCTTTTCATCAGCTGCTTGTGCAGCTTGGGCTTTGAGGCTTCTATCGGCACTCAGATGGCTTTGGCTTCCTAGAAACAACCGTCTTGCAGCCCCCGAGCGGTTGCTCCCTGCTCTCGATACAGAGGACGACGACTCGGACAGTTGACTGCGCGACAACGACGATCCAACGCCATATCCTTCGTCCTCGAGCGAGATATTGGACCCGTTGTTGATACTCTCACGCCACTCTGTGTCTATCGGAAGCGAAATATCCATAACTCCATCTTGCGCTCTTGTAGGCGAAGCGGACGATCTTGTGACAGCAGCAGTTAGTTTCGATAGTGAAGACTGCTGCTGGGTGTCTCTCAATAGCAGCACTTCGCTCTTGTTCCTCTGTAGTTCTTGCCGCAATCTGTCGATTTCCAGGTGCAACTTTTGTTCTCGTGTCGCACTCTCTCGCTGGAGCTTTTGGATTCGCGCAGCGTACTCTGTGCGCACGTTCTTGATATCAGTGGACTGGAGGAGCTCAATCTCTGAGCGCAGCGAGTCGATCTCCGCTTCCGAAGACACTTGCAGCTCATTCAGGTTGTCGAGTCTCTCTGCGAGCGAGTTCTTCGACTCCGTCGCAACGCTCAACTTTTTCGACAGCTGGTCGCATTCCGCAACCAGCTCTCTTACTCGATCTGATAGTGAGTCGTTGTCTCTCTCAAGCCGCTCAATGCGTTCGCTGCCCGCTTGAAGCTTGTTGCTGATCACATCCATTTGTTCTTCTTTGACCTGGTCGTGCTTTGCAAGCGAGGTCTCCACATCATACAGCTTGCGCTCCAGATTAGAAAACAGCATGGACCGCTGCAGAAGTTGTCGCTCTAGCTGCTGGATGTTCTTGCGATCTGCCGCGAGCTTGCTGTCGTGCTCTCGTTGTGTCTTCTTCAGGAGGAAGTCCATCTCACGTCGCAGCATCTCCTGGTTGCGGATTTCATCCTGCAAGTTCTTGATCTGGTGCATCGCGTCCTGCAGTTTGTCGCCCCGGAACGCTGTGATCGATGGTGTCATGTCCATCGCGTGGGTCGCGTTCTTCTTGCAGCACGCGTGCCACGCAAAGTGGTGATGTCCTGATGATGTCCCAGTCGCTGTAGTCGCTCCGCTCTTCTTCGAGTGCTGCTTCGCGCCTTTCGTGTGTAAGAGCTCGTTGCGCTCCTTCACGATCTGCGCAGCGTATCGCTCCAGAAACTGCTTCTTCTCTCGCTCGCTCTCGACCTCGCGGCTCAGCACGCGCACATGGCTACGGACCTGTTCCATCTCCTGCTCGAGCGTTGACGCGTACAGCCGCAAGTGGGTCGACAGCATCTCCATCTCGGTGTATTTCGGCAGGATACTAACCACATAGCCGAGAAGACGCTGTGGGTCGTTCGTCGGCGGCACGGGCGGCAGCTCCATGGCCGTCAGCGTATGCTCGACCTCGAGCCATCCTACGTCGCTCGCCATCTCCATTTTGACATCTGCGAGTGATTGTGAAATCCAAATTGAAATCGTTGATGTTTTGGCGCCAAAATCACCGTGTTTTGATATGTGGAGTCAATAATGCGCTTATTTTGGAAATTTCTCCTCGTTTTGAAGGTTGAAAAAGATGTTTTTACCTTGTTTTGGACAAACGTCAAGTTATACTACCTGTTTTGAGAACGTGGGCTCCGTCACCCTGACTGTGTCAGATAATGGCTCTGTTAAACATTTGCTCATTTTCAAAACCAATAAATTCAACAGTTCGAAAACAAGATTCCCATATTTTCAAAACAAGGTTGGTTGCTGAGAATCCCATTACAATATTGTAACGAGGATCTTGGAAAAACTCTCTTCATCGTTGCCAATGTTGAGAGTTTTTCCGAGCCCATTGGGAGCGTCCCTCATGAAACCAGTAGGATACGGAACATATCCCGTATCCAAGTCCAGACAGGGAACAGAGGGGGAAGGCGCACAGTTCTCATGGACTCTGCTGTTTCAAAATCGCCATACTTTATTCAAGACAAAAAGCGAGAAACGAGCGCTCATTCTCGAAAAACGACAGAAGGGCGCAATAATAATAGAAACACGATGCCAAAAGCGCCACGCCCAACAACTGAGCGAAAGGAGCCACCGCCCCAGAAGAAGCGCGTGTATGATGTCATTCCGGATGGCGTCCCCGAGGCCGCGGCGTTCTTGGTGCTCGACAAGGGCTTCAGCGTCGCCTACGCCGCCAAGATCATGCACGTGAAGAGAAATGCGCTGAGCAAGCACATCCAGAAATTCCGCGACGCGAGACAGCGCACGCGCACTAAGCGACGCGAAGGAAGCACGGCAAAGGCCGATACCGTTTCGTCTGAGCACGGTGCTGCTGCTGCTGCACAACCAGAAGCTGTGATGAACGACTTGCCAGCCACTCAAGATGATGTTGCCCAACCGATTACTGCGACGAGCGACCTGCCATCAGCACAAGAATCTACAGCTGCTCAGCCGATTGTTGCGACGACCGACCTGCCAGCTGCACAATATGGTGCTACCGTGCAATCGATTGCTGCGACGATCAATGCTTCCGCTCAGCTAGCTGCTGTTGCACAACTACAAGCTGCGGGCGGTGCGTCCGCACAGGTTGTAGCTGTTGCTGCGCAACCGGTTGCTGTGATGAACACCGTGTCTGTCCCAGAAGCAGCGGCTACTCAGTCACAACCTGTAGTCCCAGTACCCATCGCTGTGACGGGAGTGTCGCTTGCAGAATGCACTTGCTGTGCCCGCTGCCAAGAGCAGAAGAAGAAGTTCCAAGAAGGAGTTGTTATTTGATGAGGTGGGGAGCTGCGTGCAACTAGCAATTGGGTTTGTTGCTGCTGTCTTCCAACATTCTGTGTAACCTTATAATGGCATCGCAGGGAGAATGAGCATCTATTATGCATCGCGAGGCGAGTCTTCCAGCTTGGCATTGTTCGACGGAATGAGAAGTTTACTTTGTGGTACTTGAGGGGTTGTTTGTTTTGTGGTGTTATTATTGCAGTTACCATCACGTACCGAACTGTCAAGCCCAAGCCCATGGAGCCAAAAACATGAGTGCTTGATGGAGAAGAGCTGGGTGCTCGGGTGACTTCCTTCTTGTTCTTCACAACTGCGTGATGATATTTGCAAGCGCACTTGTTGATCAAAGCTGATCGATAGTTGGCATCGAACGGATTCAAGCTAGGGAAAAAGGGATCCAACTGAATTTACACGACCTTGGCAACTCTGATCCAAGACAGATTCCAGGCATCGTGCCATGGTGTAGAGGCTGCTGTTCATAAAGAGAGAAAACGATAACATAGGACAAGAGAAGAAATAATCCAGGACACATTTAGGACAGGTCGATTTGTATTGCAGCATTAGTAATATAAAATTTACCTCCTAAAAATGATCCCTTTTTGAAATAATGATTCCCTAAGTGTGATCAATGTATATCAATTATGACATCGGTATATAAGTCAACACGTCATAATTACCGGTATTTACTATTTCGTCCCAATACTGAACAGGGGATTTTGACATGTTCAACTCCATAGTGAATCCAAGACATTTGTTGATATCGTCTAACCGGGAGTGTTAATCGGTATTTTGATCAAATTCGACGGATATCACAAAACAGAGAAATTAAATTCTCAAAGAAAATTCCATAGCACAACAGCGCGCAAAGAAAGGCTCTCTGTGATGGCCCACATTTAGGTCGTCCTAGATTTAACTGCTGCTGTGTAATGGGGTCAAACCCATGACATGGATTAAACCCTGTTTCAGATAATAAGTCACTTGGAAAATCAAAAATCAGGATACAATTTTGAAAGCCCGTTTTCGACGTCACATATGAAGAATTCGTGCCGCGCGATGATTGGCTAAAAAATACGAATTTCTGCGCTTCCAATTGAGATCTCACACATCAGTTTTTGCCGACTTGATCGAACGCAACAAGCAATGGAGCATGGCGGCCACGAGCGACCCAAGCGGAGCAGACGCACGAAAGCGGAAGTGCAGAGTGATCAGCGAGGACCTAGTTCACGCCATCGACGACGTCCGTACGTTTTTCGAGCGCGAAGCCCGAGAGAAGAAGTCTCGCTTGCTTAGCCGTCCTGTAGACCGCACAGCAAAGTGTTTTGACATCAGCACTCGGTCTGTATTGCGAGTGTGAGC
>JAASGK010000860.1:0-15081 GCA_023334195.1 Globisporangium emineosum
CGAGCTGCGATTTCACCACGAGAGTGTTCTAATGACGTTCTCTAACATACTGAAAAAGCTCGTCCGCAAACACAAAACTCGAAAACAAATCCACATAATTTAACTTTTTTTGCTGTCCTTAACTTTTTGACGTGCACTGTATCACTATCCCGCATGAACTGGCCCCCCATCTTTATCATCATCATCAATCCCAATTTCGCCAAGCATCCTGATGCGACCGTACGTGGCTCAAGCCGCTGCTGGCGACTGCCACAGCATCGCCACCCCAAGCGACAACGGCGGCAGCGCAGAAGGTGACGAGCCGCAGCCGCAGCAGAACGAAGACAGCGAGGCGCGCCGCCGCCGCCTGCACCGCGAGAAAGTCGCGCGCTACCGCCGCAAGAAGAGCTCGAGCGTGGCGCAGATGAAGGCCCGAGAGCTGCTGCTCGCGGCGCAACTCAAGGGCATGGTCGACCTGCACGTGTCCCAGTCGCAGACGTACAGTAGCAACACAAGCAGCAGGGACAACATTGTTGCTCTTGCAGACCCTGAACCCGCGTCGCGTAACCCGCAGACGCTCATGGATGCGTACGTGCGCATGACGCTCGAGAAAGACCGCCTCGCGCGCGAAAACGAGAAGCTGCACGCGAAATTTGCCGCGTTCTACAACTTGCAGCACGCGCTGCAGGGGCGCTTCGACGTCGATGCGTTCGACGACAAGTTTGGGCAAAAGCCGGAGAAACAAGCGCGCTTCAGCTTTGCATTCGATCCGCGCGGCTACTACGTCAAGTTCCTCGAGAGCGAAGCACCGTTCTTCTACGTGCCGTACACGAATGAGGAAGTGCGCGCGCGAGCGATTGCCACTGAGCATTTGGTGTACGAGTGGCAGACCCAGAACCTAAAGAGCAGCAGTGGGATCCAGACTCCAGCTCACCAAGGATCGGACAGGAGCGAGCAGCACCACCACACCAAGTTTTTTGGATGGACAGTGAGCATCCAAGTGGAGACTACAATGAACGGCGCTCTCCCAATGAAGATGATGCGGTTTCGCTTCACAAAGACGTTCCGCAACCCCGCGCGCAGCATGAGCGAGCTGCTGGACGCGGACTGGGAAGTGGTGCAGTCCCCCAAGCTCTTCAAGAGTCTGCAATCCGTGCCAATCGACCACTTGGTCATCCAGACGTGCGACAAGAACCTGAGCGTCGCGATCTGGACCGCGCCAGACCCGAGCCAGAGACCGTCAAAACACCGCATCCTCTCGGGGCACTCGCGCGGCCCGTACGTGGATCCGCGAGGACGCCAATGCCAGATCGTCACGTCCACAGGTCTGCCGCCCAAGGAGATCCCCTTCGAGTCCAATCCAAGAGGACATTCACATGCAAATACGAGAACCCCCAACCAAGAGCTCTCCAGGTACCATGGGGTCATCTACAAAGTGTTCGCGCCCGGCGACCACGAGGGTGAGATCGACATCGAGTACGGCGGCAACCTGCACATCTTCACGGACGAGCTAGGCCAGTTCCTCATGCTGGAGCTGGGCAACACGCTTGTTCGCCTCGAGAACATCCTGTTTCCCTTCAGAGTGCTCGCACCGGCATCCGCATAGCCAGAATATTTTTTGGTATGCCAAGATGAAGGAGCGCCTTTGGTTTCGTTTATAACATGCTAGTCTGTCGCTTCTAACATAAAACATGTCTTTTTGATTGGCATGAGTGTATGTCTTCATTTTTGTCAGAGTGATGGTCAGTGTATAGTCGCCCGGTTGTTGGGCGATTGGCAGTTGTTTGGGGTTGGACGCCGCCAGAATATGAGCGAGGCCGAGGTGTTCGCGGCGCTGCTCGCGCGCGTCAACGCGGCGCAACTGCGCGTCTGGAGCGCGAACCTGCTCCGCGAGGAGCTCCACAGTGTCGACGCGGCGCTCAGTGGCGCGCTCGCGGCGATGGAGCGTCTCCAGCAAGTCCAGACAACCATCACGAAGCTGGAGCGCGAGCAAGCGGTGATCGGCATTCTCTCGGGGAGAACCGACAGTGTGATGGCGCTGGTCGACGAGACGCAACGCCTGACTGAGCGCGTGCTGAAAGCTGTCGCAGGGTTTCAGGTACCGCTGCAAGTGAGTATTTGGCTGGTGTCTGTGTCCTGAACGAGTGGTGTTAGCGAGCATTGCTGGCTTAGAAATCCATTGAGCTGATCGTTTCGTCTGTCGTTGTGTGGATTTTTGCAGGAGACAAAACGAACCGAAAACGACGGTGTCGCGATCCAGAACGACGTCAGTGCTGAGGAAGAGAGCGGGGCTGTTGAACCAGCGATCCAGAGTGATGAGGGCCAAAGCGGAGCTGCTGAGCTCGTGCTTCCGTTACGCACTGAGAGTAAAGATGACGCGCCTGTGGCCACCCAGCGAGTTCACAGCATACGAACTGACGATGATCGTGGCATAATACGCCAGAGCATTGCAGCTGGTGGTAAGGAGCTCAAGGTCACAGCTGTTGAGCTATCAGCGCTTCCGTTGCGTGCTGAGCGGAAAGACGACGAGTCGGCGCCAACTCAGCGGGTCCACAGAAAACGCAGCCGCAAGGAAATCGCTGCTTCCGCTGTTGCTGCGCCCAGGAGACCAGCAGCGCTTCAACGAGAAGATCAACCAGCTCAAGAAGAAAAACGATATTTAATACTACAACGAAGCGAGTCCGTGCGGGTAGAAGCTGAGCTGCAGGACTCATCCCCGTCGCCAATGGTCCCAGGAGCCAAAACTAACACTGAACTAGACCCACAGCCAAAAACAACAGATCGACAGCGACGTGAGACCGCCCAAGTCAGAGCCCCGCCAAATACGGTAGCTCGACAACGACGGGGGTACACCCAAGCTGAAGAAGTTCCAGTTAGGCCTTCTCTGTTGGTGTTGCAAGAGTACCCTGAGGAGAAAGTACGGAGACACGATGGTGAAGAGTATCAAGAGAGCACAGAGGAGCCAACTCAGCTGTTGGTAAAGCTGGAGCACGAGGAGCAAGCAGGGTCTCGGATCAGTGCAGACGAACAGATTCAATCGATTTTTCCCGAGCAAGAGCACCCGCGTGGTCAAGAAGAACCCCAGCTGACCGCAGGTGAACCCACGCACTCTCAGATCAAACAAGAGGATCAAGCGAAGGCTCCCTTGAGAGACGACGAACCAAAGCAACTAGCACCAGAGCAAACTGAAGACCACGACAAAGGAGCCCATTGGTACTACATAACTGGCCCTGGACCTGGTACAATAGTCACAGTGGGATCAAGGCGAGATCAACACAAAGACGAGACGCCGCTGATCCCGTCACTGATTGAACAAATGCAAGATCAAGATGAGACCCCTCTGAGAGAAGACGAGTCAATGGAGCCAGAGCCCGACCCAGAGCAGGAGCAAGCAACGTCTCGGATGTTGGGCGCAGACGAACTGATCCAATTGATGCGAGAGCGAGAGCATCAACTCGACCAGGAAGACTCTCAGCCGAGCGCGGTTGAGTCGATGCATTCTAACCCAGAGCCAGAGCAGGAACAAGGCGAAGAGGATTCTCAGTCGACATCAGAAGAGCCAGTGCAATCGCTATTGAAGCAAGACCTGCAGGAAGGTAGCGCGGGTGAGCGTGTGGCATCGGAGCCACAAGGTCATGGGAGATACCAAGAGGAATCGCAGTTCAGTCCAGAAGAACGAATGCAGCCGTCACTAGAGCGACAAGAGAGACAAGAAAGATCTCAGCTGTTGGCAGACAAATCAATGCCGACGCACGAGCACGAACAATGCCAAGAAGAACATGAGCCGAGCACAGAAGAACGAACACAATCCCCACCAGACCAATGCGATATAGCCGAGTCTCGCGTTGGTCTCGCTTTGGCGGTGGTTCAGCAAAGTACAGAGGAGCCAACGCAATCAATCCAAGAGCAGGAGCAACGCCGAGAAGAAACCCAGTTGGTCGCAGATGAAACCATATCATCAGGATCCAAACAAGATTACTCCCAAGTCCAGGAAGAGTGCAACGTTGGTGAAGAAGAGCCGATACAACCAGTGGGTAAGCAAGGGCACGGGCAGGTGAGTGGGGTTGTTGTCGATGACCTGCTCGCTTTGGTCCTGGAGTACGAGCCGCTTGAGATTTCTTGCGGTGACGAAGAAGGCAAGCCGACCGAGAGAACAACAGAAGCGAAGCAGCAAACTGTTTCTACCAGTGTCCTTGCGAAGCAACCTGTCGAAGTCATTCCGTGGTCTTTGCTCACTGAAGAGTGTTACTCCGGGGTCAAGCAGTTTGAAGGTCTTCCGTTGGAGCTGAAAATCGAGCGATTGAATTGGATCGTCCAGCCACTGCGGATCGTGTTTGACACAATCACTCAGGAGCCCGTGTCTGCGAATCAAGAACTCGTTGCGCGAGACCGCGCGCGCGTGGAATTGGCAGTGATGACGTTCGCAAAGTGTGTGATTAGGCAATCGGTTCCATTGAACGGATACCACGCTTTCCTCAAGTCGATGGACGGCGCGATGGAGTGTGTGGAGATACTCGGTTCGCGTCTCGCAAAGTATGTTGCGCCGTTCAGTCCTGTGTGAGATCTTTCTTCATTGTTGATCGCCCCCATGATAATCAAATTCTTTCGTGTGTCGTGATTTGAATGATTTAGATATCGAGAGAAGCTCGAAGCGGCCATGACTGGGAAGCTCAAGTTGAAATCTGCAAGAACCTCCAGCAGCAGCAGCAGCGAAGGCCCCAAGTCTGTTGCACCACCCGTTGTGGTTCGAGCGAGGCAACCAGTTCCAGCTGGTAGTAATGCACCGCAAGTCACGACCCCAAAGCGCAAAGAAGATCCCCAGCAGAGAAGTATGCAAGCTGAGAGAGAGAAGACCACAGCGGAGACGCGCGAGTTCTGGGAGGGTATTCTGCGCAAGTGTGCGCTGGATGAAAAAGCGGTGGACGCGTCACCGCTAGCACATCAGCTCGAGTGCGTGCGCTTCTCCTACACTACCATTCACCAGTTTTTCGAGCGGATGTTCAAAACCGAGAACAAACCCGACCAACGAGCTCCGACTGAGTGCTTGAATTCTTTTGTCGCTTGCGTGCGGGTCGCTTTGAATCGCACGCCGGACCTGCCGCTTCCAAGGAAGAAAGTGAAGCACATGCTCACGAAAATCGCGGAGAAAATACTCAAAGCAGAGTCGTGCTCCAAGAGGCTGCAGCTCGTGTTTGGCGAGTACGTACGCGCTTTTTAACCTGCTCATGATTTAGTTTTTTCGCTTGGCTTCGGCCGGTACTAAGTAATGTCTCTGGTGGTGTGCACAGGAGTAGAGAGCAACTCCAGGCGTTTCTTATTCGCTACTATCCGTGAGAAGTGCAGGCGACTAGCGAGTATCACTTGAAAGGAATACGCAGCGAGCGAATCGCTCGCGAGCCATGCTCGAGGACAAGAATGGCCATGGTCACTGAGGACGTCCGCTGACCTTGCACGAGAGAAATGAAGGCTCCCTCTCACACGCACCCATTACTCGCAGCACGAGGCAGGCAATAGGGAATGATACCGCGTGTGCTCCTGCGAATATTGATTCCGCCGTGAATCAGGCGTGGGCAGAAGCTCCAGAACAGAAGCGTGGTTACCAGTATCGACCTATGACAATTTCTTCCCCAGTGTGAAGTGGAGAAACCAATTTCGGCAATGCTGTAGCAAACAGTACGACGATTTGCGTGGTGGTTAGCAATAGTTGGTCCGTTTGGCTCCCAAGAGCAGTGTTGAGTCGACTAGCTGATGAACTGATGCTCCGGTTGTTGTCTCACTACCAGTTTCAAAGGACCAAGTAGCGCCAAGTATCACCACGACCGCGTTCGTATGACAGACATGCTTGGAAGAGCGGATGGTGTCCATGATACTGGAGCAAACAGTCGCCTTGAAGCACGTTTCATTCTTGGAGTAGATGCACTTGGAGCTCTTGTCGCGACCTGCATACAATAACACAGTAGAATCAGACAGTTGATGTGTCATTAGAACCATAGAGCAGCCTGGTAAGACCCCAAAGTGAGAACAAAAAGGCGGATACCCACTCGCCAAACTCGTCTTGTAGCCTCTTTGAAAGTGATTCCGCCTTGAGCATTTTCGCCACGATGCTCCTGTGCAACCTGAGACCTTTTAGTGTTGGCAGCAGTAGCGCCACCGCGCGATTCGCCCACACCCACAGCGCTTTGTGGAAAGCGGTCAGACATTCCGGCGTAGCGCGCTGACTCACAGCGGACTCCAAGGCCAGAACGAGGTTGAAGGATTTGTGCATGGACGAGCAGAGTCTACGCAGCCGCGTTTTCTGGGCATGTGGCGGCAGCCCGTCGAGATCTTCTGGGGTGAGCGCGCACTTGCGCAGAAGCCGCTCCCAGCACTTTCGAGTCTCTGGCGAGGGCTCGACTTGGGTGCTTCCCCTCGCAGATCCTTGCGTCGCTCGTCTTGTCTGCATGTCCGTGATGACAAAGCCGAGGCTGCCCAGGTTCACCTGAGATGATCCCACGGGTTTCGCCTGATCGCTTCTGCTGATAGATTTTTCTCTGCGGACTCAAGCCTTTGCTTCTCAATCACGATCACCTCCAGTCTCTTCTGATACCTACAGAATATAAACCCAAGGGAGGAGACAACCAGCTATACGTTAGCATGTAAAACACAGCACTGGAGAGAAATGGGGGAGTCAAGGCAACGTACTTTGTCAGGTGCGAGCCGAGTTGTTCCACGCACTTCACCACCCCGTCCATCGTGCTCAGGAAATAGCAATACCCATTCACTCGAAAAGACGAGATGGGCTGCCCAACGACGAACTTTGTGAACGTCTTCACGGCCAATTTCACGCACACGCGGTCTCGTGGTTCGCAGACTCGGGGCTTTTCACGATTTTGTCGAAGAGCGTCTGCAACGGCTGCAAAAGCCACTTCACGCGCTCGCTCTTCTATTCAGGCGGGAAAAGCGCAAACTGCTTGGCATCTGCAAGGCATTTTTCTGCCAGCGAGGACCACGGAATTGGTGCGACTTGTTCTTCTTCCACAGGACGGTCCGCGGAAGTAGCAGCAGACTGGTCGGCCGCTGTTGAGGTCGTAGCCGTAGCCTCCGCTGATTTGTCCTCTCTGTCTACTTCGCTGTCGTCGGGAAATGCCATCGGCTCGTAGTCCATGATCACATCGAGCAGGTCTTCATCGACGACCTCAGAAGCTACTGATCGCTCCTGCTCTTGCTCCAGCACCAGCTGTGGCAGCGGCTCTTTTGCACCAATCTTGTGTTCTTCCTGGTTTAGTAAGCGATCTCGCGTTGGCACTGATGGCACCGTTTCATCTGCGATCAGCTGGGGCTCCTCTTGGTCTTGCTCCTGCTCTGGGCTTGTTTGGGTCGAGTGTTCCACCCTTACGTGGTCCATCACCAAAGTGAGATCAGCACGACAGGGATCTTGGAAGCGATCTTGCGCGTCTTGCTCAAGTGGCGATTGCGAATCTTCTCCTGAGCTTGACTCGGGCTTTTCTTCGCATCGCTCCTGGCCTTACGTGTGCTTTGCCAGTGGTTCGTCTGCCACCGACTCTTGTTCTGGCAATGATAGCGTTGGTACTTCTGTGCTCAATTGGGACTCCTCTTAACATCGCTGTGGCGATGACTGCACTGGTTCGTCTGCGCTCATTTGCGTTTCTTCTAGGTCATGCAGGTGGTCTTGGTCTCGCAACGATTGACTTTGTTCGTCTGTGTACACCCGTGCCTCTGCTTGCTCGCGCTCTAGCTTTACAAATAGCCGACCTGGGCTCGCATGCCACTCTTTCGTTGGCCTTGATGGGTTTTCCCCAGGATCTCCTTGGAAAACCGAAATGGAATGGCTAGTTGCGACTTCTTTGGTCTGGAGGTATCCGTAGCGTTGCCGAGTAGATGGTGTCTTTGGTTGTGCGTCCAGTTCAATTTCAGATTTGATATCACTCCGAGCGGCTTCTTGGATAATCGCTGATCCAGAGGATGGCTCGAGCGGCTCCATTTTAACCCACACGAGCTCACTTCTTTGGAGTATAGTAGAATTGCCCTCTTTGCCCTGTGCAACCTGATCTTCGCGTTGATCTGGTGATCTCCTACGCACATCAGCACCGATTTATTTTCGGTCGCGTTTTCTGTGGGTTATCAGAGTGGTCACTGGCTCGTTGTCTTTCCGCTCCGCACGTAAACGAAGTGCTGCTGACTCAGCAGCTCCACCTTCGTCCTCGGTCCTAACGTTGTGCTGAGCCGTGATCCCGCCCCGCTCAGCTCGAAATGGCTCCTTCAAACCCACACAAAGCAAGAAAACACACGAGCTCAGCACTACAAGAATCTCGTGAAGCACGCTGCATCCAAGGTCCACAGTATCGATTCGTTCAGTCAGGCACACAACATCCACGACTCACCTGAGGCGGCACCGGAAAACTCTCAAGAGCGGTCAGCACACGCTCACTCAGACGCTGCGTCTCGTCGACCAGCGCCATCACACCATCAGTTCTCCCCGCGAAAATCCCGATCGCCGCTTGCTCGCGCTCCAGCTTTGCGACGTTCGCCTGGACTTGTTGCAGGTGAAGCATCACCACGAGCGCGTCATGGAGCGCCACGTGGACGTGCCGGAGCTCATCGTGCAGCAGACTGGAGCTCCAGACGCGCAGCTGCGACACGTCGGCGCGCGCGAGCAGCGCGGCGAACACCTCGGCCTCGCGCATACTGTGGACTCACCCCAGACAAAGCGAACGACTGTACTCGTACCATCACTCTGACAAGGACACACACACACTCATGCCAATCAAAAGGACAAAACTCAGGAGTCGCTTGCTGCTGCTGTGGTTGGAGTGAGCGTGCAAAGAACGTAGGTGTCCGACGCGAGAGCGAAAGCGGACAACTGCTCGTTGGGAAGCGGGCAAACAAGCTTTTGTGCTGTTGCTCGTGCACAGAGTTGGCATCCGAAACGACGAGTAGGGGGATATAACTTGCTCGCGGGCTTGCTGAAACGATTCTGCGGTGAAGACACAATATGACAGGGTGCTTTTGAATCTGAACTGCATCATCCAAAGTTGGCGCGAGCAGGTGGGTGTTAGTTCCTCTAGAATCCAGTAACAACAGGCGATGGCTCAACGGTGACAACTGACTGCAGTACCGGTACAGTATTTGCTAGAAACACTTGCGAACCGTGGAGGAGGACTGCAAGTGCCAATGTCCTTTGCGAGGCAAAGGCGTAGGGCGCGCTTGCGGTGTCTTATGACTCTTCACCAAGGGCGACCATTGATCTTGCATGAGAGAAATGGGTGTCTCACTCACACTTAGACACCTTCACCGCGGCAGCGGCCAGCGATAATGGAGCAGCCGACTCTTCTCCAGGAGTTCAGAGAATGACTCGCGCGTGTGGTTCTGCGTACATTTGCACCACCGATCAAGCGATTAACACGCAGCAGTTTCAGCGTGAAAGCGTCACTGTCGAGTAGTCCGATCTTCAAATTGAGGACGGTAGTCCCATGAAACGTGTCGCTTATAGCATCGAGTTGTCCTTTTTGACTGGTATGAGTGTATGTCTTCATGACAAAGTGATGGTCGGACCTCCTCAATCAACGTGGTGCTCAGCGCCACGCTCTCAGCGATACGAAACCTGCAAAAGGTCCACACAAACATCGTCACACTGGATGGAGCGCGAGCAAGCGGCGGTCCTCGTGTACCCGGTGAGGAGTGGTGTTGTGGCGGCGCTGGTTGGTGAGACGCAGCGTCTGAACGAGAGGATACTGAGTGCTCTCGCTAGACTTCGGGTGCCGCACCAGGTGAGTGGGGGCTCTGCATTATCAGGACGGATTCTGTGGTTGCTCACCTGCTTTGATGTGTGCAGGTCGCGAGAACAACTCTAAGAGGGTTTTCAGCAACAATGAGCCGTCCAACCTCCCAAGTCGAATGGTAACAGTCCGCTCTTCTGACACGTTCACATCCCAATACGGGTCGTTAGTCTTGATGCGTTCCCATGGGCGGCCCATAGCCGTTGTTGTGGATGAATCAGTGAGTGGGACAAAATGGCTGCAGTACTTCCAGTGAGCAGCAGTCACCACATAAGGGGTGGGCATAAGAGGAGCGAAAGCGGACAGCAAGCCGTTCATGTGGTCTACAGAGCCAAGTGAAAAGGGAGCGCGTTGTGTATCTGATCAAGGGAGCCAGGTATCCTTGTGCGAGAGAATGCCAATCAGACTCACTTTAACGACTGGCAACGATCGCAGAATCCTGGCTGTTTTCAATGGAGCAGTTCGGGAGCCGATTGCTGGGTGTTCCGCTGGTGTAGCTCCAAGTGAGGCGCTGAGATCCAAAACCTGAAAACTGTAGCCATTTGTCCAAAACTGATTGGCAGGAGTGATGGTAAACACATTTGTAGAACCTCTTTATATTAGTTAGACCAATAACAGCAGAAGAACACACCAAAAAACCTCTCTAAAACAAATACCTATTTTACAAAACTGTTGTTCAAGTGACCTTTTGATACATATCGTGAAAAGTACTGTTCACCCTGCTTCAGCAACCACCGGATGACATCACGCAACTTTAGCGGAGAGACTCGGTGCCCGTTTTGAATGGTGGTCAAGCGTTGCAAAGTGCACACATTTGCAATTTGCCTCCTATCACACTGAGAGGCTCCTGTTCACTCGCGTCCTTTCACCACGTGCGTGCGTTGTGCGAGCGCTGGATTCTTTTCTTTCCCCAATTGACTCTGCGCTCGCCAGTCATCAGAAATTCAGCAGTTATAATAACAGATGTACTCAACCCTCACAACCGAAGCGCACACGCGATCACTCACAAAGACGAGCCGCTCGCTCGCTTGCGTCTGACTCACCCCAGCCAGCAATGCCACTCTTGTGTTCGAGCACTTCATACAGGTAATCCAGCTTCAAGTTTGGTCTCGCACACAAAAGACAAGCAACATAACTCTCATCACATAACACATAGAGCCACCAGGTGGTGCAGCGGCTGCTTTCGGCGGAGCATTCACCGTGTCTCGTCGTCCTTTGTCGATCTTGCAATCATCCTGCAATCCTGGCATGAAATAAGAATGTGGGGACGTCTCCGTTGTGCTGTGTGTGCACTGAATAATGCTTCGGCGGCCCCTCATTGTTCCGACTGTGGTCTTTGCTTTCTTTGTGGCTTGCTTTCACGAGAGCAATAGAAGTGTCAAATGACAACGGCAAGCATTCGAAGCGAGGTGTCCTTATGAATATGCTCACGCCAGACTGCCTCAGTGTGTTCTCTCTGTCTGCTGCTCATAGTCACAGCTCGAACAGGCAGCCAACCACACCATGAGCAATGATGAGAAGGAAATGCATCCAGAATGCAGGCACGATTTGGATCTCAAGTCCGTCTGTTTTGGCTCGAGGTGGGGCAGAAAGATGTGGCCCGACCAGCGGACAGCTGGTGGCCCTTTTTTCTTCGAATAACGAACTTGTTGTTGGGGTTCGTTCGGTGGCAGCATCCATTTATCTCAAGTAATCTTCCACCAAACCACATTTGAAGCGGTTTTCCATTGCACAATCGGGACTCACTCAACACAACACCATCCATGATGCACGCCACGCGAGACGCGACCCAGCGCCGCCACGGTGCCACGGGCAGCACCGATAACGACAGCAGCTCGCTCCAGAGCAACAGCGATGGCGATGAACGCAGCGTCTTCGCAGGCGAGAAGAATGCGCCGTTCCTGCGGCTCAAACCCGACGCCTCCTGGCTGTCGGAGACCACGAGCAGTTCCTCCGAGGACGCCAGGATCGAGCTCCAGCGCAGACGTCACCGGGAGAACATGAGTCGATATCGCCACAAGAAGAAAGCCACGCTGAGCAAGATGAAAACACAACAGCAGGTGCTCGCCGCGCAGCTCGAGAGCATGCTACTGCTGCACGCGTCCCAGTCCAAAACCTATCGCGCACGGTATCTGGAGAGTGGACATGACGATGATGCAGATGCACAAGTGTCGGGGCGGAGATCCCCCACTGCCATGGACGAGTTTGTGCACGTGCTGACTGAGAAAGACCAGTTGGGGCACACGAACGCGTCGCTCCGGCAGCGAGTGCAGCAGCACCGCAACTTCCAGGCGCTCGTCCAAGGAAATTGCACCGAAGAGCTTGAGCAAGCCAATTGCAGCCAAGACAACCGGAATAGTAAAGCAGCAGCCAAGGTCAAAGACTCGAAGCAGCCTGGGCACTGGGTCAGGTTCATCGAGGATGAGGCACCGTTCTACTATGCACCGCTCACCACCGCGCAGTGCCTCGGTATGGTCGCGCAGACGCTGCAGCACGTGTATGCCTTCCAGACGCTCGGGATGACGCCCCACCACGCGTCAAGCGCGCGCGTCGCCCGGTTCTTTGACTGGACGGCGAGCCTGCAGACCGAGTGGGACGAAGTGGCGAAGGTGCGCATGATGCGGTTCCAGTTCTTCAAGACGTTCCGCAACCCCGCGCGCACGATCGACGAAGCAGTGGACGCCGAGTGGACCGTGCTGCACGACCCAGTTCTCTACCAGAAGCTTCACAGCGTGCCGGTGCAAGTCAAGGTGCTGCAGCGAGTCACCGACGATGTCACCGTCATGATGCTCAACGCCCCGCATCCGACCCAGAGTCTCCGCTACCGCAGCGTGTCGATCATTTCACGGACCGAGTACCAGGACCCGAGGGGCAAAGTCGGCAAGCTCGTGACCATGGCCAAGCAGCGGCTCGATCTCGGCGCTCAGGTCACCTCGCAAGGCGAGCAGGTCGTGTACTCGTCCGACGGGTTCCTGGGGACCGCGTTCATGCCTGGGGGCGACAAAGCTCAGCATGAGATCGAGGTCGAGTACAGCGGCCTCGTGCCGGTGGTGAGCGAGGACCAGGCGCGATTCCTCATGGTCGGCATCGGCAGCTCGCTCGTGCGTCTCGAGATGCTGCTCTTCCCGTTCCGAGTGCTCGCGGATTCGTAGACAAGTAACATGTACAAGCGTGCGCGAAGCATTCCAAGTCTCTCGAAGGACCCGAGCTCTTTTTCTCAAGCACCTATGGATGATACGGGATCTATCAGCTCGAATGAAGAGCTCTTTGGATCGTGGGCTTTGCAAGTACGGTGCCACGGACCGAGCTAACGATCGAGCTGTATAACATCGCAAACTTGACGTGACAGCGCGAGAAATGTGAACTTTGACAGTCGTAGTCAATCAATCGCAATAGAATTTTTACGCAGCGATTCCATCACGCTCAGGCACGATGACTGTTGCTCCACATCGCCTACCAGCACCACGGAGGTTGCTACTGCCTTGGAAGAAAGCTGCTTCCACAGATATTGGACTCGGGTCCTCGTGCGGCGTTTTGTACTAACATTTGAAATGACCATCGTCCCAACGCTTCCTGATTACACTGTCCACTTGCCACAGCAAGCTTTGCGACAAGCCCTCCCCCACATGGGTTCAGAACGAAAAGAGCGCAACCATCCCGCAGCAACGAGTTGAGGGAAGGGGTGGGATGGATGGGGATGGATGGGGATGCGCCCGTTTTCTCAGTGAAGGACTCACAGATCGACTCAACGTCCTCAAGCGATCGCGTTACTCGCAGCCGTGCTGCGTGCAAATTTCATGACAGAGAGAGCATCACATGCGCGTGCTCGCAGTCATCGCCGTCCTTCACACCTTTCAGGCATCAGGCGTTCAAGCTTCTTGCGTCTGGGGGTCTCCAGCGTTTGATCATATGTCATGTGAAATACCTAAAGGACTCAGCCAAATCAAAGTTAGCTGGATCGGTTGTTAACCTCCTCCGGCTTGAAGCCACTCAAGAAATATTAACAATCGCTTGGGATAGATATCCCAAGCCTCTCCACACGGCCGTCTTGCGTGCTTTTATCCAGTAAACCATTGCGAAACTGGGACTCGGGTGCTATATTATTGTACTACCTTGCGGCGCAATAGCTGGCGCCAATTGCCTCTGTGGAGATGCGTTATGTCGTTGTTGTCGAATCTATTTGAGTGAAGCTCAATGTGCTGGGAGTACAAAGTCTGGGAATCGATGCTGCACCTCCAAGTCCTGTCCGCTGACGTGCAGACAGAGCGTACGTGTACACGTTTCCAACCGCATGTACAGAGCTGTACTGGAGGATGGCGGGCTCCTGTTTGAGCTGTCTGCGTGCAACTCGGGGGAAACACCGAGAGCAACGAGCAGAACGAGGGGCGACAGAGCTGTGATCTGTGTTGCTCAGAGACCTGTGACCGCGATCCAATACGGTACAGAGTACACTGGATGTGGGGAGTCTTGGCAGCCAGGCTCTAGCTGAAGAGCTCAATAAAATAGATTCTCGAACCCCTGTAGACTGAAGGGTTGCCATGATGCACGAGGCCTCTCTGGGTTATTGTTACTCTTGTGTATTGCATCTGGGAATCCATTCGTTGGGCCACGATTGCTTGTACCTCGTTAGGTACGCACTCTCCATTCGAGATGGACATTTCGTTGTGTGGGTGGCCTCCCTCTCTCTCGCAACTACGTTATCTTCTGTGTCAGGTCGTTTGAATGGAGGGCAACGTTATCCGATCTCCTGGTCCTGACACTCAACCTTAAATGACCCTCAAGCGGTCCCAAATAGAGTATGTACATCACAGATTGGCACATGTCAATGCCACGACCAAATTCCTGAGGTCTTTCCATTGTTCAGCCCCTCTGTTTGATCCAGCAGCAACCGACAACGCCTTGTCGTATCCGGTATGCTCCTGGGGCCTGGAGCCTGGGGCTTGAGCTCTTGAGGCTTGAAATACGAAACAAAAGCAAACTTGGTGGTGGTCCACAATATGACCTCCATGACGATTCTTTTTTTGTCCATAAAAGTCCCGCCCTGATTTGCCATCGGACAAGCCAGCGGCTGGCTGCCGCTCTTCTGATGGCAAATCAGGGCGGGTAGTTCGGTATCCGAAAGATACCTCGAAGGAGACTTCGCCACGCACGAAGAGCTACGTACCGCTGCAGCTCTTCAGCTCTCCAGTACACGGCTCCTCGGTGACCTGAGCCCTTGAGACCTCCAGCGTGTCATACAGACTAGGCCCCATTTCCAATCTTGCCGCCCGGTGCTCAAGCTAGGCTTTAGTACCAAAGCATGCAGACCATGGAGCACGACGGCACG
>JAASGK010000861.1:0-15058 GCA_023334195.1 Globisporangium emineosum
AAAATCGGTGTCAGCTCTGCTGCGTGATCGCGGTAGAAGGTGTTGTTGATCTCGTCCGGGCCTGCAGCCTTACCGCGCTTGCACTTTTTGATCGCCATCGCCACGTCGTCCTCAGTGATGTGCACGACGACCGCTTCGTCGACGGAGCGCCGCGACTGGAGTAGCAGCCGATCTCGGGGATGTCACAACGGCACACTTTGACTCTCTAACCGACTTGAGGGTGGTTGTCGCGGTCTTCTTCTTGAGACACCAACGCGCTGGGGTCGTTTTTCTTCCCGCGTATTCGCGGTACGATTCAATCGCTGAGAGCTTTGAGCAACCCTACAACGCGTTCGCTCGGATAAGCCGGCTGAGGTATTGGATGAACCATCGTTGACTGTGACTACAACACAGAGAGACGCACTCATGCGTTAGAATAGTGAATACGCGCGCTGGAAGCGTTGGAATGCTTGGTCTGGATGGCTCGAGTACTTACTTGACCTTGCGGGAACGGCGAAAAAGCGAAAGTGAGCCCACACACTCGCACACACTCCATGGGGAGAACGACTGATTGGGTCGCACCAGTGGCGCAAGCGGCTGAGCTAAGGCGCCCCCGTCATAGCGACCGTTAGTCATCACACGCGCGCACAGTTCCGCAAGACCGCATCAACAGGGAGAGTGGTGGGTAAATCTGGCGCTTCGGATCTGTCTGGACAGTTGAAGTTCACTGCAATATCAAGAGGTGGTACTGTCGACTTCGGTTATAAGAGATAGGCTTACATATCCAACGTATATAAAATGTAAGAGTTTTTTTCGCAACATCCATGAGTTACTTGAAGGAATCTCTAAAATGTTACTGACACGCAAAACAAGTCTTCTATTAGGTGCATCCACGGTACACATGTTTTTGCTTGCGTCAATGTCCGCAATTTCAACATGCAAGCTCATTCCGCAACACACGAGCAGCTACAACAAGCGCATCCGTCACCAGAGCGCTCTCCTCTCTCTCTATCAATCCCCAAGGCGACAATGGCGGGACGCGGCGCTTTCCTCGCGCCAGCGCTCGTACCCATGAGCACGTGCTTCGTGAACCTCCCGCGCGGCTTTGTGCAGGCGTTCCTGGGCGGACCCGACATGGTTTGTTGAGCTTTGCACATGAACCTCTGCGTGACGCTGCAGGGTGCTGCGCAGCTCTGTGTATGGTATGCAGGCTAACGATTGTACGTGCATTGCGTGCAGGTCGGCGCGGGCGCAACGATCTTGGAGCTGTCGTGGGAGACGACCGAGGGCTACGTGCAGCGCGTGTGCGTCGGCTGGATCGGTGGACTCGTCAAGGACAATGCACTGCGCAGGTGGGTGCTATCTTCCATTGCGCCTGATGGTGCAAAAAGCAGCATCTCTCTAACGCTTTGTGTTGCTGCGTTTATTTACAACGCATATGGGTTGCTATGATGCACACACAGTGACGTCATTGAGATCTCGTCTGAGTTTGCGCGTTGTTGCGGCATCGTACGTACATTACCAATACGCATTGCGATTGAACTGTTGTGGTGGCACTAATGCTCTCTCCCAACGCGTTTGTGTGTTGCTGTATTGCAGCAAGAGTTCTTGGAGAAAGCGCCGCAATCGTTTCTGGGCGTCCACGTCGTGGAGTCGCTGCCGATCGCGCGTCAAGTCAACGTGGAGCCGTGCACACCGGACGACTGGGAACTCATTCAGCTACACGCGGGTCTGTTAGAGTCCGAGCTATTGCGTCAGGTGCGATAGCGCTTTTTCGTTTGAACTGTTGATAGTATCGATTGTTGATTACACTCTACTGGCGCTCTAACGCTCCGAATTGTGCGTGAAATGGTCACAGATGTGCGTCGTGAACGATAAGCAGGTGAACCCCATTTGGGTGCATCAGAACGTGCTCATTCGCATCCGCGTGTCGCTCCCAGTGGGCATGTACGTTGCGTCTCTCTTCTGAAGCTCATGCATTACGAATTTTGTGCCATACAACGAAAGCTGTGCTCATATTTATCTTCTTGCATGTCTCTGTTTTTCACAGTGAGCATGCGCGATTATCGCCAAACACGGAAGTGATCGTTGCGCCGAAAGAACGTACTCAGCCAAGTGCGAATTCTGCGTTAGGGACGGATTACTACTATGAAGCGTCGACGCCGTTGGTTGTTCAGGTGCGTTGAATAGCTTCTGTGTGTGTGTATTGTTTCAATTGCGAATCGCGATGACCCAATGTGGAATACCTTTGTTATGCTGTGCTGTCCTGTAGGTCGCCACTCGTGATGTCAGAAATGGTACACTCGATGAAGTGTGGATCCACCCTGAGACGCTTGCTCTGCTAGACGGTGCGGTGCTTCCCGAGGCGCCGCTGAGTGGTCAAGAGCCACCAGTTGCCGTCATCTGGAGTTTGGACAACAAGAAAGACAACAGCAGCAGCAACGGCAGTGCCTCCAACCAGACCCAGACTGAAAGCGATTCGCTGCCCGTACAAAAGTAAGTTTTTGTATCATGAAGTGGCATTATAATCGTGATCTCACTGTTTTACTGTCGTCAACATAGGAAATCGTCCAAGAGCAGTGTCGCAAGACTGAAATGCTCGGAACTCGTAGCGCGTGGACGCGTGCTCTTGAGTCGCTCTACCGGCACGTCGCTGGACGTCTCGGCGCACTCGTTCGTTCAACTTCGAGTGCTGAAGCTTCCAGAGATTGCGCCGCTGCACATTGTGCTGAAAGTGCATCAAGGCAACGGTGCGACTGGTGGCAGCTTTACTGCCCAACAACTCCAAGAAGCGTTTCTGCACTGGATCCTGCAGCTACAGGATGGGCTTGTTGCCCACTCAGGCTCGATTATCCGATTTGATGTCGGGGCGAACGGGCAGGAGGAAAGTGTCGTCGCGTCGATTGAGGTCGATTACGATGCTGAAGACAACATCTCAGCAAAAGAACTGGAAGGTACGCTCAATTGTCCTAATGTGGTCTCTGTAGAGCTCTTTGCTGAAAGTGTCGTTTGTATTTCCCAAATGCAGCTATCCCATTTGGCGCAGTGGAGAAGTATACACTTCTTGGTGGTCGCCATGGCTTCATGCTGTCTCCGGAGCAAGTTACGATCCAGAGTGCCTCGGACGCGGACCTGCAGGCTCTGAAAGCTTTCTCATCCGAGAGTTCTGAGGCTCTAGTCGCAGCATCGGATGCTGCAGCTTTGCAGCTTGCAAGAAGTGCTGCTGCCTACGACAAAGTTAAAAAAGCGATTCGCTCGGTGCTTTTCCGCGACGCGAGTATGGCGCGCGTGCTCCTAGGAGCCAACACCCCCGGATCTCCATTGGTATACGGCGATCGTGGAAGCGGGAAGACGACAATCCTCCGATCGCTTGCGCGTGAGCTTGAAGAGCACAAGAATGCGATGGTGTACAGTATTTTTGTGGAATGCCGAAACCTGCGCGGCGCGAAAATGGAGACTGTGAAGTCCAAGCTGACCGAGATCTTTGACGAAGCAGCTTTTCACGCGCCATCCGTTGTGATCTTGGACAACTTGGATGCGCTGGTGCCAGAGGAAGACGAGTCTGCGGGACCAGCGAACGAACAGTCTCGTCGTATCGCGGAGCTTCTCGTGACGCTGATGCAGCAAAATCGCGACAGAATGTGGAAGTCCACGCTGGAGCTCAATCGAGCGTTCAAACAAGAAACGGAAAAGATCAAGCAACTAGCTAATGGTGCTAGTAGCGGTAGCGGTAGCTCTTCGAAGCACGCGAGAGCAGAGCTGCTGGCGACGATCGCGAATTCGATGGTGGCGAAAAGCGTCGCGGTGATCGCAACATCGCGCAACGACTCGAGTGTGCACAAGAGCCTGCGCTCGTGCGGTCTCTTTGACCGTCCAGTACAAGTGACGACACCAGACGCTGAGCGCCGAGAGACTGTGGTCCGTGAGATGCTCCAAATGAAAACCCAGAACTCGGTAGGAAAGAAAACGAGTCGAGATGTTCTTGAGATCGACCCAAGCATCGACTACGGGCTTTTGTCGTCCATCACGGAAGGATACAGTCTTCGCGATCTATCGAGCGCGACTGACCGAGCGCTTCACAAGACGTTTACGCGGTACGCTCTTCAAGGAGCAGCAGTAAGCAATGGAGTGAAGAAAGTGTTACAGAGCGACTTTGTCGATGGCGTCAAGGATTTCCAACCAACCGCTCTGATCGGCGTCGATCTTTTCAAGAGCTCCGTGAAATGGAGCGACGTCGGTGGACTGAGCTTTGTGCGCACCGTGCTCAAAGATACGCTGGAGCTGCCGACCCGCTACGGAAAGCTGTACGACAACACGCCGATCAAGCTCCCCGCTGGGATGTTGCTGTATGGACCTCCTGGTTGTGGCAAAACGCTCTTGGCGAGCGCTGTCGCAAACGAGTGCGGTCTCAACTTTATCAGCGTCAAGGGACCCGAAGTGCTCAACAAGTACATTGGTGCAAGCGAGCAGGCGATCCGAGATCTGTTTGCGCGTGCTGCATCAGCGGCTCCGTCAGTGCTGTTTCTCGACGAGTTCGATTCGATTGCGCCGCGTCGTGGCGCCGACAACACGGGCGTGACTGATCGACTTGTGAACCAGCTGCTCACGTTCTTGGATGGTGTCGAAGGCAGAAAGGTATGGTAGCGATGTGCTTTAGTTGGTTGCTGGGTTTTCTTGGGATTTATACCTGACTCACTTGTGTGCGTTTGTTTGATTTATAGGGCGTGTACGTGCTTGCAGCGACAAGCAGACCCGACATGATTGACCCTGCGCTGCTTCGGCCAGGTCGACTCGACAAATCCCTCTACTGCGGTATGCGTCTTTGTGCAGTGCTGCTATTTTGTTTGTCATAGTATCCTAACAACTTTGACCTCATAACTCGGCCCCCTCCCAGGTTTCCCAAGCAAAGAAGAGCGACTGGATATCCTCCGCGCAGTGGGCAAAGACATGGAGCTCGACGATGAGACGCTCGAGTACCTCCCCGAGATCGCAGCGGCTGCCAAGAGCGTGCACTTCTCCGGAGCTGACCTCCAAGCGGTACGGAACCCTTTTGTTTTTCAGCCTCTATCACTTTCTTGCTATTCAACCGCTTTGTGTCGTTTTGCTGATCGAATGGTGTGTGAATCCTCAGATCATGTACTCTGCGCAGCTGGAGCTCGTCCACGAGAAGCTCAAACCTGGTGGCGAACACTCAAAGTACGTCGAGTGACTCTCTCTCAACCTCTCATGTGTTCCCCGCCACGACTGCTGTGACTAAACACTTTATCATTTGCTACTCCCCTTAATTAACAGTGTGATCCTCAAGCGCCACGTGCAAGTCGCGTTCGAGAACGCGAAGCCGTCGACTTCCGAGGCGGCGCGTCTCCAGTTTGAGACCATGTATGCGAACTTTTCCCGCGCGCGCACGACAGACTTTGCAGTCGCGACCGCGGACACGACCGCGAGCCCGGACAAAATGAAGTCCCCGATCACGCACCAGCGCACAGCCCTCGCTTAGAAAACTCACATACGCACGCAAAAGAACTCGCGAGTTCATGGTTCGCCTATGGCATGACGCTCAACATTGTTCTTGGATACACAACTGTAAATTCACTTTTCACTTTTTGAGTGAAAAAAGCCAATTTTTGAACATCATGTCGCTATTTGTTTTCTGTTCAACCCAATACAAAATATCGAATAAGGACCATCACTGAAACGAGGGATCCAAGATTTATGTTTTTGATTGCGTGGACTCATAATTTGCCATTTCATTTCCCATTTTGCTCAAGATCAACACTTCCAAACGAACGAAAATGGCCAACATCGTGAGCTTCTCGAGCCTCAACCGCCGCAACAACGGCGACGACAGCGACGATGACAGCGCGCGCCCGACCCCACAGCAGTACTACGCCGGCGGTGCGTCCCAGCATGGCGGCGGCAGCGGGCTCGCGGTCATCGGGCCCGACGACGGCAACAGCAACAACGGCGACCACATCGCCAACATCATTGAGCGTGCGCGCCAAGAAGCGCTGCGAGGCAACGGCGGCGCGGCCGGAGGGCCATCTGCGCAGGGCCACGTGATCACGTTCTACCGCGACGGCTTCACGGTCAATGACGGCCCCTACCGCGCGCGCACGGACCCGGCGAACCGCCCGTTCCTGGAAGCCATTGAGCGCGGGTAAGTGTGTGTGCGTTGCACTTGCGTTATGACTGTGCCTCTGGAGGTGCATTATATTTATTATGGCTCTTTGACGTGCATATCCATTGTGACAGCGTGGTGCCACGGGAGCTCGAAGGTGAGAACCGTGATGAGCAGGTGGAGATCAGTCTCGTCGACAAGCGCCAGGAGGACTACCAGGCGCCACCTGCGCCAGCATACGTCGCGTTCTCGGGCAGCGGACAGACCATGGGGTACGTAACCACTTTTCATTGCGCTTCAAGTCGATTGTGTGAGGCAAATTATCATTACTAATGCCCTATAATGTGCATCAAATTGCTTCAGATCGGCATCGTACGGATCGGAAGCCGTGATCAGCGGCGCGGACGTGCCCGCCGAGCGACCAGTGGTCGACGACAAGAAGCCCAAGACGACGCTGCAGATCCGCTTACACAACGGCACGCGTCTGCGCGAGACGCTCAATCTGGACCACACGATCCGCAACCTCCACGCCATCATCCAGCTGTACGTCTTACCACCATGCTACCTGTATGCTTAATACACTTATAGCGTACTGACGGCAATCCTATTTGATTCTACTTAATGCAACCTGTGTGTAGGAGTGATTCGGGAGCTGCGCCGTACACGCTCTTGGCAGGCTTCCCACCCCGCCCTGTGTCGACAGATCTGAGCCAGACGATCGAAGCGGCAGGACTCAAAGGAGCGTCTGTGACCCAGAAGCTCGTTTAGAGGTCTTTGGTTTTGACTGGTTCAAGTGCTGTTGTCCCCCCTCCCTCTCTCACTTCCTACCTTGAATGAATAAAATTCCTAGCTCTTGCGCTGTACTGCTCCCCCATCAAGGTATCCGTTGGCTTTCTCGGCCGTTGGCTGAATAGACTTGCTCGTGTGTTCTCCAGGTTGCGATGACGCGTCTTCCCCAGCGGAATTTACCAGATGATGTGATTCGTAGAGAGTTTGCATGTGCACTCGTGGTCCGCTCGCACAAGAGTGGATTGGCAACCGACACATTTTGCTTTGGCCCTGAGTCATCATGTGGTAGATCCCTCGATCAATGCGAACTGAGTCAATTAAAGTATATGAAGGGCATGTCGGGGTCAAATGCGCTACACGAGCGACGCCAACGTGGACGGATCCTCAGCATGTTCATGTGAAAATGGCGCATCACTAGAGAACAGGTAGTAGGTACGTTGAAGTTGCAAGTCCCTGTTTGCTTGGAGAATGGCTACATTATTGAGACACGCACCACGCAAATGCAACGTGAGATGTGGAGAACGAAAAGAGCTTTGGCGCACAATTGGATACTGCTGGAGCTCTATTGTTCCAAAGTTACTGGACAAGGTCAGCCCGAAATTGGCTTCTGCGCGGCTCACCTTGGAGAAAGAGCACTTCTTCTTCGCGTCCTTGGGGATAATAAGGACGCGAAGAAGCTGCACGCTCTATTTTGCTCTTCTCGAGACTACGAGACGGATGGAACCACAACCAACACTCATCGTTCACTTGCACCCTCTTCTTCCTGCTCTGTGTTCTTGTCGTTCAGGCTATCCAAAAAGCATCGAGTATTTTGAAAGCAGGATCCGCGCTTGCCTCGAAACCGCATTCTCAGAAGATATTCCTGGGGAGAGCAAATTTATCGCACCAGAATAGGTTCACATTCTGGTCGCTCGCTTGGTCTCTTCTCTTTGCGCTGCTCATCAGATTTGTTTTACCCGCACAAGCTGCTTCCGTGTCTTTGACGCCTTCTTATTGATCTCGAACGCAGTTTGGCGTTTCGTGGTTTAGATATTCACCACCAAAGTCAGATTGGACTGGACCTTGTGCCATTTACTCACTCACTGACTTGCTGCCAATCACCCTTCACATTGCAATGCTGCATACCATCGGATAAGCTCTGGATGTACACGATACCTGAGACTTTCTTCACATCACTGCCTTCATGACTGGAACGACCCCGAGAAAAGGTCGAGAGAGGCGGGGAGCTACTACTCCGAAATCAAACAAGCTCAAGACCAAGACCCATCGCAAATGGGAGAGCACGTTTGGGAAGCACACGGCTCGGTGTCATCCACTGAGCTTCGTCGAGTTGATCAGTAAAGAAGGCAAACCGGTTCTACTCTTGATCATTATCGGCATTTGCGGTAAGTCTTGCCTGTCATTTTCTTTGTAAACGAGTGCATCTATCTACGATCAAGATAACAACGTTTCTCACCTCATCGTGTGGCTCTTGCAGCGTCGACCCTGGACTACTTCATCGACTCCGCGGTGGTCGGTCTTGGAATGGCAAAGACACAGCTGCTCGCCCTTGATGCCTTAAGCAGCTCTCCGTACGCGATGCTAGCAGCGTGGAGCGCCTTCACGATTCTCGCCGCACAGATTGCGTGCATCTGGACAGTAGTCGTTGACCCATTCGCTGCTGGCTCCGGTATCCCCGAGATGAAAACGATCATTTCGTGTGATCTTCGAAAAGAAGCGGATCGGTACTTGGGAGCTCGCACGCTTCTTTCAAAGGCAGTCGGACTCATATTCGCGCTTGGCAGTGGCATTTCAGTGGGAAGAGAAGGACCGTTCGTTCACACGTCGTCAATCATCGCGCACCGCCTAATGAAGCACGTTGGGTTCTTCCATCGTGTGTACAAGAATGACATCCTGAGACGTCACGTGTACAACGCAGCATGTGCGGTCGGCGTCGCAGCAACTTTCCGGGCACCAATCGGCGGAGTGTTGTTTTCGATCGAAGTCACAAGCACAGTCTTCATGCTATCGGTGAGATATTAGTACTTTGCTTGATTCCTGGAAGTTTCAATGTTGCTAACTCAGCCTGCCCCTGAATACCGTGCATGAGACAGAACTATTGGCGCGCGTTTGTTGCAGCACTGAGCGGGTCCATAACGCGGCAAATAGTGAGTCTTCTTCGAGAAACGGAGCTTTCGACGTACCATCCGATGTTCCCGACGTTCTTCGATACGAAATCGTTCGTCTATACAGAGTACCTGGCGTTTGCAGCTCTTGGCTTGCTGATGGGCATCACTGGAGCGCTCTACGTTGTGCTCTCAAGCTTCTTCAAGCGCTGGTGGAAGACACGAAGCGCAAACTACCCACTGCTCTGGGGTGTGTTGTTGCTCGTCCCAATTTGCCTGCTGCTGTACCTCCCCGGCGGTTTTGGTCGATCTTCGTCGTGGGATCTGCTTACAGACCTCTTCAGCACGCAGGAGCTATCCGGCAAATGGAAAGATGAATTGGCATCGATCTTCTCCGTCTTACCCATCGCAGGGCTCTGCCGGCTTGTTGCGACGATTCTCTCAACAACGCTCCTCTTACCCGCGGGTGATTTCATCCCCACGTTCACTGCTGGCGCGATGCTTGGACGGCTCTTCGGCGAGGTACTGGCGCTGAGCTTTCCGGACAGCAAGATCATTCCGGGTGGGTACGCGCTTGTCGGAGGCGCCGCGCTCGTTGCAGCAGTGACGCAAACCATTTCTGTCGCAGTCATTGCGATGGAGTTCACGGGACAGTTTGTCTACCTGAACCCGCTGCTGCTCACAGTGCTAATCGCGTCGTCGATTGCGAGTGCGCTGAGCGTCTCCGTCTATGACAGCGTGATTATCAGCAAGGGACTAACGTACCTCCCGATTCTACGTGTCAACCTGCTGGAAGATCTCAAGGCGCGCGACGTCATGGAAGTCGACATCCCGCTCCTGACAATGACGACGAGTCCTGACATGATGAAGCAAGTACTGGTGCTGGAACCAACACACAGCATCCCTATTGTCAGCGACTTGAACACGATGGTCTTCTACGGATGCGTGGCGCGAAGTTCAGTCGACCGACTCTGGCAAGCCCAAGTTACCCTCTCTTGCGACGACACACTTGCGACAGACTCGAGCTCAGAGAAGAAACAGGATGAAGCCCGTCGATGCAGCTCTCCGACATTCAAGACGACACAGGAGCGCATCGATTTGACCGAGATTACCCGACCCCCAAAGCGCTCTTCACTGTTTACATCGGGTACGAACACGATCAAGCAGGAACAGAAAGACCCCACAAGCGATGCTCCTGGAGAAATCACCGTGCGCTTGTTCGACGACAAGAGCTTCCTCATCGACTCGTCGGTGCTCCAAGTGGATATCGAGACGGCGATCACGAAGGTGCACCTGCTCTTCGAGATGATCAAGTGCTCGCGCATCTGGGTCACGCGGCGCGGGAAGCTCACCGGACGTATCGACCGCGCGCATCTGCACGCGAAGATCCTGGAGCTCAAGAAAGAGCGCTGCGTCAATATTGTCTGAGGAGAGGCTGTATAAACGTGAGCGTTAGTAACCACCACGCCATTGCTGAGGCGAGACGCTTGCTTGGAGCATGCACAATATTTAATCACTTAAGTGACGGAGAACCTAAAATTGCATTTCTGAAAACAGACACAACGACAAACAGAGAACACATGCATCAGTTTCAAAGGTGTTGGTAGGGTTACATGGATCACGCCACACAAACATGCAAACACCCAGAAATCCAAGACAAGCACGCTTTCACACACACACACACACAGCAAGATCCGATCTTCCCATAAGATGCTACAAAGGGTCGCCCTCTGTTGATATCACTATTGTTCTAATCAGGCATTCGGGCACGCATGGTCAGAATATATAGATTTTCAGAATCAGTTTCTAACCTGTAACGCTTCCGTTTCTTCCGTTCTTCTTCGCGTACGGGTAGCCGAGAATGCTCAGTGAGTCTCTGCTGTATCCAGAGGTCTCTCGGAGCGATCCAGGCGCAAAAGTGGCCGAGCTCTGACGCTCGTTGCTGAACGGAACCGAATCCGCGGTTGAAGCCGAGCTGTTGGTGCGCATCACACTTGGTGCACGGGTCGCGGTGTTGCGGCGCAGCGACGTCGCGCGCACATAACTTTGAGGAGATGTGAGAGTCGACGTCGCATACGTAGCAGGAGCCGAGTAAGGTGCCGCCTGGGTAGAAGCTCGGCCGTCAAATGACGAGAAGCGGTTGTCTCCGCGCTCGTTGGTCTTCATCTCTTCCGTGTTGCGCATGTCATCAATATCAAAGCTGGAGCGGCCTTCGTCTTCTTCGTCCGAAAAACTTTGGCTTCCAGGATGCTCGTAGGCGTTCGGGCGTGGAGCAGAGTACACTGGCACAACCGGGGCTTGGAACGTTGGAACCGTTGGCGCCTTTGGTTTGCGTGGGCTGCTCGACAAGTTGCTGCTGAAAGAGTACGTTGGTGGGTTAGTGTACGATAGAGTCGAGTCGCCGCCGGATGACACACTCTGAGCGTTGTTCACTGGCGATTCGGCAGCCTGCATCGCAATCCCAGGGTTGGCGAGTGACGCCGCAGGCGAGAACGACTGCTCGTAGTCAATCGTAGGCGAGCGCAGCTCTTGGTCTTGGTCTCGATCTCCCTTGCCGCTGTTGCTGTGATCCGACGCGTAGGTTGGAGCTGCAGGCGATGCTTTGGCCTTTGGAGTCAGGTAGCCGTTTTCGACATCGTTGTTCGGGGTCTCAATTCCAGCGCGAGCCACACGGCGACGACGAATGAAGAACACGGAACCAATAATAAGGAGCAAAGCGCCAACGCCACCAAGGAGCGCTGGCAACAGAGCTCCATTGCCTCCCTTTGAGCTGCTACTGGTTGTACCGTCGGTTCCATCCGCGGTCGAAGCCGAGCTGAATTGAGTCGTGTACGTCGCGCAGCCCGAGGACGCACCAAACGCAAACGACCCGGCCAGCGTCTCGTTGTCCGTGGACGTTATCTCCACCGTAATATTCGAGAACCATGAACTCGTGCCTTCCTTGCTCTGTCCCGAGGTCGATGAAAACAGGTATGAGTCCTTCGAGCTCGTGGCTTCCACGTCGTTAATCTTCACGCTGGAAATCACTTTCTGCGAGTTGTAAAACTGGAGCGGGATGTACGCGTTCGACGCGCCTTCCATCAGACACGCCTTGACGTTTCCCGACGCGTACGCCGACGGGCAGGTCACATACTTGTACGTGACGCTCACGTTGTTCGAGTTGGTGTCCACCGCGAGCGTCGTGAGCGCCGTCGAGGAGAGCTTGACTGTGCCGGAGTTGCAGCCCTGGCACACGTCGAGCACGTACGCCGTGACGGTCTTCGTCGCGTCGTCGTCGCGTGCCACCTTGATGCAGCGCGCGCAGCCCTCGCTCAGCGTCGAGTCCTTGCCCGAGACCGACGCGTAGTTCTTGAAGTTGTCGCTCGTGGACGAGATGCCCTTGAGGCGGCACGAGCCGATGTCGGGCGTCGATATCGAGTACGACGACACGAGGCCCGTCACGGAGCCGGCCACCATCTCGCGCGGGGCCGCGGGTGACGCCAGCAGCGCCGCCACAAGCAGCGGAAGCGTCGTGGCCGTCTTCATATTCGCTGTGTGTCTGCTTGATACTGGAGATCTATCTGTGGAAGTGAAAGACAGCGAGAGGGAAGGGCGGGAAAAGAGACGGAGAATGGAGATCTGGGTATGCACGCGGCGTTTCCCTTGTCAGGCGCGCCTTTGCCGTTGCGGTCGGTCGCTCACGGTTTCTGCTGTGGTTCTTTTTGTGAGTGAGGCGGCTGAAGCAGCAGAGGCGAGACTGGCTGGAGATTGGGGGATGCCGTCCACCGCAACTGAATGAATTGGGCGACAGGGTGAACAACAGTACGACTCGTTTGATCGATTTTTGTCTCGTCTTCAATGGATTCAGCCAATCAGCGCACGGAGCAAGTTATGATTGCGGGGTAGGGGAGCGTCTTCATTTTGTGAAAAAAGCGAAAATTTTGGCTGAAACTGGTTTTTGAGGTCTCGCGTGGCTTGTGGGGTCATCAGGACTTTTCATCATACGAGTTTTCACTGGATTTCATTGCTTGAAAATATTGACCACAAACACAAGCTTTTATTTCGATGGAAGTGTGCATTCGTTTTCTGTTTCTGTAGGGAGAATAATAACCAAAAATCAAAATCATTCCTCTCAGCGACAATCAAAGCAAAAGCCAGACGTGTTTATGGCTGGCAGAACAAAAAAGAGCAGGACAAAACATTACTGCTCACGTGAATCATCTTGTGAGTCGCACAATTCAGTGCCCAATCCAAATTTTGCACCCCTAAAACACGCGGATCACTTATGTGGCCCACACAGAGTACTGAATTAACATGTAAAAGCGCCATTTCTGTGTTTACGCGGTTTTTCGAACTACTCTTTTAATGGGCATAGAGTCTCGAATCACAACATAAACACTGATGTAGAACTTTTATCCAATATGTGGACACCCAAAGGAGGTGCCCAATTATTTTGATGCTGAAATTGCAATTCGCAACAAAGCGGCTTGTGTGCTTTATTGATTTGTCGTGATCGATCTCATCGCAACTGATGCCGTCGTTTGCGCTTGATGATGCTGCTGGACAAGCCACCAGTCGATCGATCGTCAGTGAGGTGCTGAACTCTCCTCTCCTCTGCTCTGGTCGCGCCTTTCAATTCTGGGATCAGCGAAGAGACGGCGGGTTAGTATTGCGGGCTTTCTCCATGTCGCGTTCCATGAGAATTGTGCATCTGCTTGGGCTTTGTTATCTGTCGTCGTCCATTAAGCATGGATGCCTGCAAATGAGACCACCATCTCTCAATGTGAGAGATGGGGTTTCAAATTTCCCTAGGAACAAAGCATCACACAGAAAAGAGCATTCGATTTCGAAAAAAGGTGAGCGCCTGAATTCACTCAAATCTATCATTTTTAAAAGTGAGCGATGGAGGGTTGCTGTCTCCTCAGTGAGGCCTGGACTAGCCATCGAGGAGGTCTGCCGCAGTAGTTGTGGGGGTTTCCTGTGGTACGATGCAGGCGCAACCGTCCACGCCGGCCTCAACGGACCTAGGCCATCGATCTTCGCTCTCTTCCTTTCAACACATACTCAGTTCTACATTTGCACGCATCGGGACACCTGTCTAGGGTTTGCAACTCAAGCGAACGCGCTCGAACGGGGGACATGAAGGAGCCACCCGACCCGCCCTACCGCTGCGTCAAGACGAGCCTCAAGAACGTCGTCAAGGACGATATCGTCATCGAGAAACTAACCCATGCCATGCTACGGGCCAACGGCATCGTGATCCACACGCTCCAGCTGTACCTGCTCCACTGTTGCGAAGAGGGCGACGAACTGCCCACGCTCGACAGACAGTTCGTGACCTCAGTCATGAAGGTGCTCTGCAAGCCGCCCTCTCAGGGCAGGCCTCCAAAAGCCGAGACAAAGTGCATCAAGGAGACGCTCATATCCTTCTACGAGCGGGACTACAAGGACTACGGGTCAGAAGAGCTAAACTACCGGTACATGAACGCCGTGCTCGACTATCTCTCGACCGAAGTCATCATCATGTACGAGAACAATATCAAGCAGAACTACGTCGAATACGTCGAGCGGTTCGTCAACGTGTCGTGGCGCAAGAAGGAGCTGGTCGCCTTCGTCAGGAGGATCTGGAGGAAGACGAAGAGCCGACAAGATGCGCTGTGCGCTCGCTTGCGCAGGGCCACACCTGCCGAAGACGTCGCACCCCTCTACCACGTGTGGATAGACGAGCAGCGCCACCTGGTGCTCCCTGCAAGGGATCTGAAAAAAGACAACGTCCGCTGTGACATCCAGTGCTCGCCGCAGGACTACCTCCCGTGCATACTGTGCATGATGAGGGCGGTTGAGGCGCACGGCACGAGCATCAAGAGTGCATGCCCACTGCGCAGCAACGTCGTGCCCAAACACGTCCGCACAGATACGTTATCGCTCGTCTACCCCTGCTTCACGAAGGAACAGGGTAGGCGGAGCGACTACACGACGAAGGGCAACCTCATCACGCGTCAAGACAACATCTGGGGCTTCTTCTTCAAGACCGATATGAAGTGCTTCCGCGCGCAGGGCTATACGTTCGACCACCAGATTGAGACGG
>JAASGK010000862.1:0-15055 GCA_023334195.1 Globisporangium emineosum
AGTATCCTCTTGAAGCGGGAGGATCTTCTCGGCAAGCCGGTGATCACAGCGAAGAAAGGAAATAGCGAGATGTACACCGACGAAATTGCTGATTACGAACCCCTGAGGGGCAAGGACCTCGTCGCGATCGCCCCCAACATGAGCGACCTGTTGTACTGCGTCGACAGCGACACCAAGAAACAGAAAACGTTCCGATACACACAGGA
The DNA here is from genome assembly GCA_023334195.1 of Globisporangium emineosum. NCBI lineage: Eukaryota > Oomycota > Peronosporomycetes > Pythiales > Pythiaceae > Globisporangium > Globisporangium emineosum. The sequence goes on from JAASGK010000862.1 coordinate 207, forward strand.
CACGCGCCGCAAAAAGACGAAGGCGAAGAAGTACCGGACTACGTACATGAACGCAAGCAGGAAGCGATCGACGGCAAGCGCGTTGTCGAGTAGGAGGCGAAGCTGACCGCCTACAACAGGAAGACGACCTACTTCGAGCGCTTCAAATCCTACGTGGAGAAAAAGAACGAGATGAGCAGGCGTCTGAGCCCCGTGTACAACGAGTACATCTTCCGAAAGCTGAAACTGGGCGGCTACATGCGTCGCCAGATAACGGAAGCTCGTCTCCTGAAGCGGTTCGAGAAGCTGTTCGGAAGCAAAACAGAAACGATAGTCGCGATAGGGATTGGGATCAAAGGCAGCACTGCAGGTTGAAGGAATCCGTCAAGGGCAAGGGCAAGGGCTTCAGGACGATGTTTCGGAAGGCGGGCTACGACGTGTACCTGGTCGATGAGTTCCGCACCAGTTGCAGGTGCAGCGCATGCGAACAGGGCGAGTGTGAGACGTTCCGGTCTGCAAGAACCCTAGACCGTACAGGAGCGGCAGTATCTTACGTCACGGGCTGGTCAGGTGTAACACTTGTCCTAGGCTGTGGAACCGAGATACGAACGCCGCGTCGAATATATGGAAGGTGGTGAAGAGCGCGATCCGAGGAAAGGGTCGCCCCGAGTACCTTCGAAGGGTCGGAGGCTCGATCAGTGGTGCTACATTGGTAGGGAAGGAAGTTCCCGGGTGTCTTTCGATGCTTCCACGCAACCACGATTTGGCGCAAAGCGCGTCAAAAACTATCAAGTCTACAAACGAGGGAATACCAAACAATCAACGTTAAATTTGCAAGTCTCCCAAACTTTATAAAAACGCTTTCGAAATTACTCTGTTTTAACCAATCATGAACGTTCCCGCCAGTGTTATATTTTTTTCCCAAAAGAGACACAAACGAACATGGGGACGCGGTCGTTCGTGCAGCGCTTGGCGCTCATGAAGCGCTGCGTGGGCCAGAGCCGCGCGTCACGCACGCCCGTGGACCTCAGTGGCGTGCTCTGCGACGCGCTCGCGCTGCGGGAGCTGGTCGCAGAGCTGCTGCTGCCGTTCGTGCAGCTGCAGATCGACCAGGTCGTCGCGCTCCACATGCAGAAAGGCAATGATGGCGACGCCGTTGTCCAACGCAAGGCTGGAGAAGACGGAGAAGACGGAGAAGAAAAAGAAAGCGTGCGTGAGAAGAAGCAATCAAACGCGCGTGGGCGTGGTAGATCAGCGAAGAATGAGCAGGAAGGAGTTGCGGAGGAACGCGTTGGTGCTAGTGGCGGACACAGTGAAGCAGCTCCAGACAGCGAGGTGCATCACTTCACGACTGCGATTGCGGGAGCCATGGCCGGCGCAAGAAAACTCGGTACGTTCATGCTTTGCTGACACTGTGCGCGTACATGGGTATGTGTTAAGCTGACGTTGTGGTATGGATGGATGTTGATAATGTTGACAGCGTATAGTGAAGCAACCGTGATCACCAAGCAGCAGAGCCAGAGCGTGTTACCACCGGTGGCTCTAAAGCCCAAGTCCGGCCGTGCTTCGAAAGGCAAGAAGAAGGTTTCGAAGAAAGAGCAAATCGCCGTGGTCGTGCCGCAACATCCCGATTTCGTCTGCCATCGCGTTGTCTCCATAGACGTCGGAGGCGATCACTGCGTGGAGCTCAAGCGCCAGACGATTGACGAAGGGAAGAAGGTTCTGCTAGGTGTGTATGTTTCTATCCGTTGGCAATTGGAAATGGTAGCCAGACGTAAACTTATCCACTGTGTGTCTATAGTTGTTGACTGGATCGATCAAGTGGACGCCATCCTTGCAGCGCGAGAGGCGATTGCAAAGCTGGGAGCGGAGGTCGTCGGCGTGAGCTTCGTGGTCGCGACCAACGCAGAATTGCTCAGCGAACTCAAGAAAGCGCAGCTGCTCTTCAGCTGCTCGTGGGCGCCGTCGCCCGGTGCAGAAATCGCGCTTTCTCCTGATCAGAGTGTGACCAGGAGCATCGTGCCCGAGGGTGAAACAGTGGTGCAGAACCAGAATTGCTCGTGCCACCAGCCAGGTCCACATCGAACTGGCATCGCGAGAAAGAGAAAGCGCAGCGTTGATGATGACAGTCTCTCGAAGTCTCCGTCGCTGACGCACGTTACTGCGCAATACCAGGTGCGAAATCCCAGCTTGATGATTCGCAGCTGATGAAATGTCCGGCGCTCATGGTGCCTGTGTGGTATATAGGGAAACAATCCGAGTGAAGATCGCAGTGTCAACATTGTGAAAGCAAGAGAAGACGGTAAAGACTGCTGCCCTTTACTCTCTTTCTGATGAAAGTGAGTGTCCGAATTCGGGTTTACTAACAATGATGCGTTCATTCTCCAGGCATTCAAGTCAATGCTGTGTTTGACGGCCATGGCGGCTCGATCGCTGTAGAGTGAGTTGATGTTTTGTGTATTGTTACTTTTTGAATTGGTTGCTCTACATTGATCTAAATCAACGAACTGTGATGCTGGGGGTCTTTAATGTAGGCATCTTCGGAAAACGCTTTGCCAGAGAGTAATTTCGGGGATCTCAACAGAAGCCACAATAGAGCAGGTTCGTGCGTCCCAGAGCCCTTTTCCGTTGCTTGTGAGTGCATTTCATCGTGATAACGTTTTTTTCTCATTGCACCCCACAGGTTACAGAGAACCTGAAGCAAGCCTTCGCCCAAAGCGACGAGGAGCTCAAGCAATCACTGTTGGCGTTGCCCGCAGTGATGCATCTCTCAAAGGGCTACTGCAACAGCGGCGCATGCGCAGCAGTGGCACTTTTCGTCAACTCGGTTCTGTACGTCGCGAACGTTGGAGACTGCGGTGTTGTGATTGGTAAAGCGCATCCCGAATCTGGAAACTGTGTCGCATCTCAGCTGTCGGTCGAGCACAGCTGCAGCAACGCGGACGAAATTCGTCTCGTCCTGGAGCGATCCCGAGATCGAAACCCGATTCGCCTGAGCAAAGACGACCAAGCGAATGGCGCCGCGGGGTTTGGCGTCAAGAGAGTTGCAGGCAGCTTGGCGGTGACCCGCGCCTTTGGGGATTTCTACCTGAAGTGTGAAGAACTGAGCTCCGCTCCTTTCAAGGTTCGTGCTGAATTTATGATCACTTCCGGGGCTTATGTGTATCATGTGATGCTGACATTTTTGTTTTTGAATGTGGTGGTGATTGCTGTTGCAGAGCAAAGTCCCATACATCACAGTCGAGCCGAGTGTTTCTGTCCACCACCTGGATGGCAGTGAGAAGTACCTCATCCTCGCGAGCGATGGGCTCTGGGAAGTGCTGACGCCTGACGAGACAGTTCAAATTGTCGACGAGTTCGGTTCGTGTGAAATAGCGATGGACGCCCCAAGTACTGTCACGCATCAAATACTGACATTTTTCCTATTCTCTAAATGTGATTGTAGATTCGACCCAATCGCTATTCTTCTCGACCGTGAGTGCCGCGCTGATCCACGCAGCTCTAGAGAAAATCGCGCACCGAGACGGATTGATGCTACACGAAGTGCTGGCGCTTCCTCCAGGTCCCGAGCGCAGACGCTTTCACGACGACATCACGTGCACAGTGGTGTACATTAGTCAGGACCCTCCTGAAGAGGTTGAAGCGCCAACCGTAGACGCTACTCCTGCTCTTATCCCTGCAGCAGATGTGGTCGAAGAAGAGTCAAGTGACCCGTTGAAGTGAAGAAAGCAAGAGAAAGCAAATACAAGCCGCTCTATTCGGACATCATCATGTTCACATATTCCACGTAGTTGATATTCCCGTGCTGATCCGGCTCGAGCTGTCGCCACACACACAACACAGCACAACAGACAAGCGCGTTAGCGCCAAGGGAAGAACGAGAAGGTGAGCAGGTGAACCCAACAAATCGTACCTGGCTGATCAGCTCTTGCGCTTGCTCGGGGGAGATCTTGTCCGCACCGTAGGTTGTGAGCGCGACCAGCAGCCTGTCCGCCTTGATGAAACCCGGCGCCGACGCGTTGCCTTCGAACGCCTTGAACGCGTTCTTCACCTGCTCCGACGTGTACGTGGCGTTCACTTTGCGGGACATGACGGCCACGAACTCGTCAAAGTCGATCTCGCCGTTGCTGTCCTGATCGATCTCGTGGATCATCAAGTCGATCTCTTCGGGCGATGTGTCGATGCCCAGCGTGTCCATGAGCTCGCCAAGCTCCACTTTCGTGATCGAGCCACCGCGGTCCTGTACGTGTGCAAGAGAGAGAGAAAGGACCCAAGTGAGTTGGTTAGGATGAGATAGAGAGATGCCTCGATGGGCGGCTCAAAGCGGATTTATGGAGCAGGGGCGACCTACTCGGTCGACGAGGTTGAAGATTTCGCGAAACTCGGCAAGCTCTTCCGGGGACAAGTTGTGTGCCATCCTAGTTCCTGCACTTTGCGCCTGTATCGTGCCGTGTGCCTGTGAGTCAATTCGCTAAATGAGCAGCTTCTTTTCCAGCCAGCACGAGAGCAAAGTATGGTGAAACTGACGAGGTCAATTGTTCCCTCGCGGTGTTACAGGTTTTCAAGGGCTAACAATAATATCCAAGACGACTGACTGACAACCTGCGCATTTGCTCACAAAATCGACAAAAAAGGTTCGATCGGCTATGACTCGTTGGCTGCTTGCTAGCTGCAAGGCGGTAAATGCATCGATGAAGCAGGCGTCATCACCCTGCGCACAGCGAACGCCAGCTTGGTGCTAGGGGCTTGCGCATTTGACGCGGATCGCTTGCGAAGATCCTTGTTCAGCAGCGCAAACAGTGGGGTTGACGGTGTTGAAGTCGCACTGCGAGGCTTCTCTGGGATCAAGTTGGTGATGGTGGTGGTGGTGATCGACAATTTCGCATCAGGCTTCTTGTACTTCAACCTCCAAGCGTGCTGGATTCGCTGGGCTGCGCAATGACTTGGGCGGTTCATGTTCTCGAACTCGCCGCAGTCGTCCAACAATCGCGAAATCGCTCGAAGAAGCCGAGGTTTGGCTCGCTCGTCGTTGCTGTTAGTGGTGCTGGTGGCTTGATTGATGGCGTGGAAGTGCGAGCCATGCTCCGCAAACATCAGCGCCATTGCGACACACGTGAAGCTCGGACGAGGTTGTTGCTTCTCAACCAGCTCGACCGAGTTTGGGTTTAAATCAGCAGAAGTATCACCGCTAGACGCCTGTCGCGCCAATGGAGCCACACTCTGACCGATTTGCATTGAGCCAAGCCGCCAAACCCCAAATGCGGTGCACTGGATTCGCCGAGTATACGCCTTTGCCAGTTTGTCGATCGCCTGAATGCGTCGCTGGAATGAATTGCCGCCCTCTGAAAAGCGTCGTCCTCCGCTCGAGCTGAAAAACACATTCGCCCAGGACCGCGGACTTGGAACTTGAGCAGGAGCTGAAGGTCGGCGAGCCAAGCTCTCTTTTTGCGTCTCATAGGATCGCTGCTTCGCGTCAGAACCCTCTTTTCTTGACAACGACTCGACCGAGTTTACACGCAAACTACTCTTGGATCCACTGCGAATGAAGAATGAGAAGAGCGAAAGCAGCACCTGAACCACTTGACTGCCGCACTTCCGAAGCGTCTCCAGACTCGTGAAGTATCGGACCGCGGTCGAGAGCAACTCAATCAGCAGGTAGAATATGAAGAAGAGCATCGCGAGCGTCGAGAGCACTCGCAGCAGTTCGGGAGATGGCGCTTCCACAGCTGATGGTCCAACTTTGGCTCGTTCCGACATTCCGACCGTTTCAATAGCTGGTGTCTGCATCACTCTGACGTTACCTTCAGTCTCTTCCTTTGTTGTCGCCGACGAATTCTCAATTGAGCTGCTGCTGTTGTTGCTAGTTATTGGAGCGCTCGCTGGTAAATCTCGCACTGTGAGCTCAGTGAACTCATGCGTTGGGTGTGGTTCTGTTTCGTCAGTTCTCTCAAGTCGTCGGTTCTCTTCACCAGTTGGTCGCTCACTATCATCCATCATCAGCTCAGCCACGTCCAATGTCTCTCCACGTTCCGATGCCTCTGGTGTGTTGAAGTGGTCAGCAACTGTCGCTTCCATCAAGTCTTCTTCGTCACCCACTTGATGATGTTGGTCACAACTTTCAACATCGTCAGGGGATACCACTGGCTCAGCTTTCTCTTCGCCAGCTTGGCCAGCAGAGCTTGCGTCTTCGATAGAGACTTCTCTAGTTTCCACATCCGTGCTTGCAGCTGGTTCGCTGACTGCTGGTGCTTGTTCACTCGTGCTAGTACCAGCACTGACGTCTTTGACGAACTCGGTTTCTGTTGGTGAGGGAGTTTCTTCATCAAGCGCGTCGACCTGAACTTGCTCGACTTGGTCGCTTTCAGCAACTTGGTCGTGCAGAGTTGCGTGACGACCATGATGCGACTGAAGATCTCCATCTGGGTGCTGCGCTTTCAGAGATGACTCTTCTTCATGCACGCTTTTGCCATCCGTAGGATGCTGCGCTGCGTCAGGGATCGCAGTAGCCTCATCGCTCTGAGCCAGTTCAGAACCACCAGACGCCCCTGTCTGTTCATCCTGGAGCATTTGGTCGATATCTTTTTCAGCTTCTTCGCGCTGCGTCTCCTTTTCGATGGTCTTCTTTCGCTGGCTCGTCAATTCTGCGATCAAGTGCTCAACTGTGGAAATGCGATCCTTCAAGTCCACAGTCGATCCGAGTTCATCGTGTGATGACGACGAGACCTCAGCGGCATTCACATCCTGCTTGGTGATGTGATCGCACGGCTCCAGCGAATTGATCCAGTCAAATGACTGCAGCAGTGCTGCTTTGAGCTCCTCGACGCACTTCATATCGACGCTCGAATCAAAACCGCCGCCACCCCTGGAGTGCGCAAAGCGACACAAGTCAGCAGCGATGTTCTCTGCGTCGTCCTGCACCCACTCGAAGGTGGTGGCAGGCTCGGTCTGCAGCAGCTGCTGCTCACTGCCAGCTTTCAGTGCACTGCCGCTCACAATGAGGTTCTTGACGATCATGAACGACGGTGATGTCAGTCTCTCTTGCTGGCTGCAGAGACAATTGAGATCCACGATCTCACTGAGTGCGTCGTGTAGCACTGCGCATTTCGCGACATCGACGCTGTGCGAGTGACAAAACCTGCGCAGCTGCGCCTTGGCATCGCGACGCACGTCCACTTGCAGCACGATGGGCTGGAAGTCCAGTAGTGCGGGGACCATGAGCCACGCTGGCGGAGGGTTCATATGCGCAGAAGTGAGCCGCGTGTGCGTGAAGATCACCGCGGGCTCGGCGTTGTGACCAGCTGCTGCTCCGATGGCGGCGGTTGTGATATCCACGAGGAGGAAGACAAGCGCCGCGTACATTGCGGGCTTGTGCCTGAGCATCTGCACCATCAGGACGATGTGGCCAAGCGAAGGAGGTGTTTGCACTGAGCTGAGAGAGAGAGCGCGCGGCAAAGGGTGATCGGCAAGCGAGCGAGCGCGTGCTTTGCGTGCAACGCAGGACACGCGAGCTTCTTCTTCTGTGTGGCTCCCCTGAAGGTGTCGTTTCACAGAAAGATCGCTTTCGGTTGATTTATGATTGCCATAGCGAATAACAGTCTGTATAATTGCAGGAAACCTTGTTATATATTTATTATTACATAAATTAAAGGTATCTACGTTTTTACACCTCTTTACATCTAATATACTATTAAACGAGGTCGTTTGCCAAATATCGAAGGAACCAAGGCGTCAATCCTTCGCAAATGCATTCCCTCTTTATTTCGAAAATAGAGAGGGCATGAGGAAGTGTGAATTCAAGGTATTAATAATTGGCTGAAAGACTTGAATTCACACTTCCTGTCATTTTACCTGTTTGCACCATCCAAGCTGATTATTCTCTTGATGAAGGACTCTGCAGTTACCCCACCACCAAATTGTAATCCTGGCATCTCGAAGGAGAGTCTTTCATTTGACTTGCTCCTTCCAACCTTCGCGCCTTGGCACCCACCAACACGAAATTCAAGCTCCTTCCAAGCGGGTGAGTGAATTCGAAAGCCTTTCGCAAATGTCAGCATTGGTGCGGTTGCGGACTGACTGCGTTGTTGGCGACGTGGATGGATCTATCCACTGCCTGAGAGCCAAGCAGTGGCGGCGGCTGTTGGACGAGCGAGGAGCTCTGCTCACCGTCCAGTCCAAGCTTGACGCTCGTGCGTGAAGCAGAGAGTGTCACAGAGGTGGGACCAAGCTCGTTGATTCGACGTGGAGACATCCAGATCGAATCTTGAACAGCGACTCGAGCCAGCTGATTGGCTCCCGCAAATTGTCACGACTGTGTTCATGTAAACAAATTCCATATATTCAAAAACCTTTGTAATACATTACAATACAGCTTTACCATGTAAAATACCTTTATATGTAGATATACAAACAACGTGTGACTCACTACGCATTATACGAGGCAACGTCAACCAGCGACGGCTCGAAACCACACTCACACACACACAAAAAGCAGAGCAAGAAGAGCCAAGCAAGCCCGGCAGCCCTCACTCGTGCGGTCGGTCCCTCCGCGTCGTCGTCCACTTGCTCGTTCTCTCACTCGCCTGCACGAGCGCCCGGCGCACGAGACGTCTCTACCACAAGCGCGCGCTTTCTCTGTCTCAGCAGCCTCGTGCGAGTGGGTCTCCTCCACGCCTTCTTCCTTCATTTCCACATTTCCCCTGGCTGGTGGACACGAGCAGCAGCAAGAGAGAACAAGCGACGCGCGCGATGGTGCAGTTCGCCAAGAAGCTCGCGGCGGCGCAGCGCCCGGAATGGACAGGGTGCGTTTGCTTGTTATGTGTGTGTGCTGACTGTGTCTTTCTGTGCGCATGGGTGCGACCGTTGACTAATAACTGAGTTTGTGTGCGCGCTTGCTGGTGCTGGGTATGTGGGTGTTGTTGTATAGGCACTATCTGGAGTACAAGCAGCTGAAGAAGAAGCTTAAGAAAGTGATCACCGCGACGCGTGATGACTCGGTCGCGGCCGCGCACCACGAGCAGGAAGGCTTCCAGCGCGCGTTGGACTCGGAGGTGCGTCGTCTCGTGTTGGTTTTCTATCGGGTGAACAACAAACCAACTGACATATTATTTTGGGGGGGCTTGCGGACAAACAGGTGGAGCGCGTGGTGCTGTTTTTCCTGACAAAGCAGGGCGAGTTCGCCAAGACGCTGGCGGAATTGCGTCGCAAGCAAGATCATTTGCTACCAGACGACCTCGAAGCGATGCACTCGATCAGCGAACGGTGCGTACTGTCACTCCGTTTGCATTCCATCGATATGGAAGCATCCAGCTAGGTTCTTACCAATCAGATGTGATAAATGCCGACAGGTTTCGTAAAGTGGGCGACGATTTGGTGCAGCTGCTGCATTTCGTGGAGCTGAATGCCACGGGCATCCGCAAGATCCTCAAGAAGCACGACAAGACCGTCAAGGAGCACAAGATCATGGGCTCCTACCTGTCGTCGCGCACCGACTCGCAGGCGTCGCACCTCCAACAGCTCTACCACGATGAAGGCATCTCAGCGATCATCGCGACCATTCGATCCGCGCTGAGCGAGCTGCGCAGGCTTGAGGTCCAGCTCGCATCGGGCTCGCCGAGCGTCAGCCTGGTGCGCACGATTTCGCAGGACGAGCCTGTTCTGAATAAGATCCAGCTGGCGCGACGCCGCCTGCAGCAATCCACACAGTACGTCAAGACCATCGCGGCACAGGCGCTAATCTTCGACGGCGACTCGTCGGAAGATGAAGACGAAGTCGCGTACGAGTCATTCAAGCGGCTGCAGGAGCGCTCGGAGGTGTCTCGCTTCATCAACATGCTCTGCACGTTCCTGTACATGACCAACTACTACATCGTCGCGCCAACGAGTGGCGACTACGCTGCTGCTTTGGGTGGTGAAGCTGCGCTCAGTGGTGTGATCGTCGGTATGACGCCGATCGCGTCGCTCGCGAGTGCGGTGCTCTACAGTTGGTGGGCGAACCGGTCGTACAAGTCTCCACTCGTGTTTGCGACGTGCTGCTTGGTGATCGGCAACTTGGTCTATGGTCTGGCGCTCAACTACGACAGCATTGCGATGGCGATCGCGGGTCGTCTGCTGAACGGTTTTGGTGGTGCGCGCGCGATCAACCGCCGATACATTGCAGACAACTACTCGCGCGAAGAGCGCACCCAGGCGTCTGCGCTCTTTGTGACTGCGAGTGCGCTGGGTATGGCTGCTGGTCCTGCATTGGCGGCTGCGCTGGACTACGTGCCGGATTTCAAGATGTTTGGTGTGCTCGTGACGGTGGAGACTGCGCCAGGCTTTGTCATGTTTGCGTTCTGGATCATTTACCTGTTCCTCACGATCTTCTTGTTTGAAGAACCGGACCGCGAGGCGTACTTGGAGCGCACGAGATCGATGCTGGCGGGATTGGAAGCCTCAAGGAGTGGTGTTGGTAGTTCAGCTACTGAATCGACCTCGTTGCTTGCTCGGCCAGCATCTGCGAAGGCTCCTCGACTCTCGTCGCTGTGGAGCAATGTCCCGGTGGTCGCGACGCTGCTGATCTACATCGTGCTGAAGCTCGTGCTCGAGTGTCTGATCACCGCGAGTTCGACGATCGCGCAGTACTACTTCCAGTGGAACTCGATCCAGTCGGGTTTCTACCTCGCTGCACTCGGACTGCTCATGTTCCCGACGAATGTGGTGGTGAGTTGGCTCTCGTTCCGGTATGAGGACCGCGAGATGATCGTGATGTCGCAGATCCTGATGATCGTGGGTGTGGGCGTGATCGTCAGCTACGGCCACTACTCGGTGTTCCAGTTCGTTGCCGGTGGCGTGATCATCTTCATCTCAACCAACGTGCTCGAGGGCGTCAACATGTCACTCCTGTCCAAGACAATCCCAAAGGCGTTCGCAAAAGGCACGTTCAACTCGGGGCTCTTGGCCACCGAGGCGGGCACGCTGGGACGCGCAATCGGCGATGTCGCCATCACGGTCGTGGGGCTCCCGGGCATCCAGTACGTGCTCAACTGGACGTTCCTACCGCTGCTCGCCACGAGTGTGGTCACGACGATCTATACTGTCCACGTGTACCCGAAGCTCGCGACCCACGACTAATGCAAATGCTCACAGTATAGCGAGTAGCACTTTAATAGATAGTGAGGCACATGGTTAAGCGAATTTTCTCCTCACCCGGCAAGGAAGCACCAAATCACAAATTCCAACCAAGTTAAAATCGATTTTCATATAAAATGACTGACTTGGCTTGGCAATGGAGAGTTGAGCTTTGACACTTTGGTTTCTTAGACACGCTCGATGACGACTGCAGACGCGCCACCGCCACCGTTGCACACTGCCGCGCAGCCGATTCGGCCGTTCTCCTGTTCGAGCACGGAGCAGAGCGTGACGATGATGCGCGCGCCGGAGCAGCCGAGCGGGTGGCCGATGGACACCGCGCCGCCGTAAACGTTCACTTGGCTCGGGTCCAGGTTCAGCAGCTTCATGTTTGCGCACGCGACGACTGCGAACGCCTCGTTAATCTCGAAAAAATCCACGTCTTCCTGTACGATCTTCGCGTTCGCAAGCGCCTTTGGGATCGCCAATGCGGGTGATGTCGTGAACGCGCGTGGTTCCTGGCTCGCATCACCAAAGCCGCGGATCACCGCCTTGATGTTTGCAGTGAGCCCAAGCGCTTCCACTTTCTCTCTGCTCATCAGCACCAACGCAGCGGCACCATCGTTGATTGTCGAGGCATTGCCAGGAGTGACAGTCGGTCCAAACGACTCGCTTGGCTTGAAGCACGGACGCAGCTTGCTCATCGTCTCGAAAGACACTTCACGCGCGACGACCTCTTCGTCTTCAGTCACGATGAGAGGAGGCGCGCCGCGTCGAATCGTCACTTCGACTGGAACGATCTCTTTCTGGAACTTGCCGCTGCGCGTCGCCTCCAGCGCGCGACGGTAGCTCTCTGCGGCGAACTTGTCCTGCTCTTCGCGCGAGACGTTGTGTTTGCGAGCGCACTCTTCCGCAAAGTCGCCCATGGGGACATCTTCAAACGCGTCGAAGAGTCCGTCCTAATCCATAAAACAACAGGGATTCATCAGGTTTCGCTATTGTACACAATCACTAAAACTGCGATGTCTCATTACCACGTACCGACTGAATTGCGTCGACGAATGTGAGGTCTCCGTATCGAGCGCCGCCGCGCACTTTCTTGGACATGTGCGGCGCCTGGCTCATGCTCTCCATGCCGCCAACGACGACGATATCCTGCAAGCCCAGCTTAATCGACTGTGCGCCAAACACCAGCGCTATAGCACCACAGAGATGCATAGTTCACCCAATATACGTTAGTATCACGGCCTGATCTTCACCACTATAACCACGTTCTCCCATTATAGGCATCTCGCGAATGTACCTTTCATGCCGGAAGCGCACACTTTGTTCACGGTCGTGCATGCGATCGAGTTTGGGAGCCCCGCCTTGATCGCTGCCTGCTTGGCCGGCGCCTGCCCCACGCCCGCGCCGAGCACATGGCCCAGAATCACTTCCTCCACCGCACTCGGGTCCACGCCAGCGCGCGCAACAGCCTCTACACGCAATACCATCAACAGACAACATACAGCTCAGTCAGTCTCGACCATGCACACACATGCATGCAAGATGGCTTCAAGAACGGACGCACACAACCTTTGATGACGATGGCGGCCAGATCCGTGACCTTGACGGACGAGAGCTTGCCCTGCAGCGAGCCGCAGGCTGTGCGCGCAGTGCCCACGATGCACACGTCGCGCGGGTCGTTCTTCGGGGCGGTCGGCGCGCTCATGGTCCTCTCTCTGTATGTGTCGGGGCTTTGGGCAGCTTTTCTTCTTTTTGAAAATGGCGTGTCTTCCAATCTCGTGTTGAGTCAGACAGTGAAGACCAGAGTGATGGTATATTCTCTACAAGAACTCTTAATTTCACTATGACTAATCTTTAACCCTCTACAAGAACAGCACCACCACCTCATCCATTTTGACCAGTGAGAAGAACAATGGCGACGAACCTCAGCGGTGACACCAGCAGCGACGAGTTCTAGTGCCTCGCACAACCGCGCGAGGTACGCGGAGGCGTACCGCCGCTTCGTAGCGCTCGAGAGCCAGTCGGGCATTGCGACCACGAACGGCAAGGCGTTTCAGGACGAGCTTGACGCCACGCTCGCGCTGCTTCGCAAGAGCATCATGCAGCGCCAGCTGAACGGCGCGCTCTCGGAGAACGAGAGCTTCTTCGAGCTGCAGAGCACCTACAGCTGCGCGCTCTGCATCGAGTACTGCTTGGCGATGCTGACGCCAAAGCAGACATTCTTCCAGCAGCCGGACTCAACCGAGAAGCTCAAGCAGGAGTACCAGCAACAGCGCGCCAGCGCGGGCAAATGTAACGAGCAGCTGCGCAACAGCATCTACCGCATCAAATTCCTGCGCGACGCAGGCGTGTTCCACATGCAGTTCCTCGACCGCGCCGAGAAGATGGGCATCCTGCAGGAGAAGAAGCACCGCGAGCAGTACGAGCGCATGGACGCTGAGACGTTTGCGCTCTCGCGCGACGAGAAGACCCAGCGCTTCCAGATGCAGCGCGAGATGGAGAAGAAGTTCGAAGAGGTGCAACGCTGCAAGTAGTAGCAGTCAGGCTAGAAGCCCGGCCAAAAGCTTGACGTGGACGACGACGACTACTTTGATTTTGACGATGACATGGACAAACTCGAGCGCGAGCAGCTCGTGGTGTTCATCCAGCTCGCGGTCACAAAATCCATGGACGAGCAGACGTCGATCAACCAGGTAAGCCTGGACAGCTGTATGCTTGCTATTGCGTTGTGCGGCGTGAAATCCGTTAATGGCAATGTTTCTGTGCGCTTGTGTCAAGAACGCGAGACACCGGTCAAGATGAACGCTGCGACCACCTCTGTCGCCAAAGGGCCAGAGAATTGTACGTGCCACTTGAGTCAAACACCTTGAGTCCCTTATTATGGCAATGTGTTAATCATGATATGGCTTCTTTCGTTTGCAGAGCGCGACGCACATCAACCCGCAGTTTGAGATGCGCCGAGAGACCGTCAAGTCGGGTGTATTCCATCCAAGCCACCGCCTACCGACCATATTGCTCGAGGAGTACGCAGACGTGGAGTACGCAGACGTGGAGTACGCGGACACGGGAGAAAAGAGGAACAGAAGTTTCAAGCGTTTAGACTACTGTCACTTTATCTCTTGACTGACTTCAGTCCAAGACTGTTCCCCAAATCTCGAGGAAATCAGCAAGAATGCGGTGTAATGGGGCTAGGCCAAGTCCCTTGTTCAGCTTACTACAAGAGGAGGCTGAACCGTGGCGAGGAGACGTTGGAGAGCGCTTGCGAGGTCGGAGATAAAATGACAACTGAATTAAAATGTTGCACGTCGTATATTCCTCTCGGCTTACACACTCCCTCGAGCGCCGCATCATGTGTACGACAGGGTAGACGTGCGTGTTGCAGAATTGGGTGAGTGCGATTGTCTGTAGTGGTCATTCCCATAGCAGACAAACACACCTCATAGCCTGTGCTACGCGAATATGTGTGTTGAAAATGTTAGTTAGGCATGGAGCGAGAGTCATCCTTCCGCTCTGTCTTCCGGCTTCGGGTGTTGTGAGCAAGTTCTGAGGTTGTGGCCAGCCTGCTTGCTCTTGCTGCCGTGCTTCTTGCCCTTCGCCTTGGCCCTCTTGATGGTGATTTCGTGACGGGGCGTGACGGGACCTGCTGGTGCTTTCGTGCATGATTGTGATGAAGCTCTCCGAAACCACTTCTCAGGCACGCTCTGTCAACAAAGTACGATCGAACTTAATCGAACACAACCTGTAGACGTAAATATCTA
>JAASGK010000863.1:0-15021 GCA_023334195.1 Globisporangium emineosum
CCTCTCCAAGCTCGGCTTCCATTCGGACAAGGGCATGGCTGTGCTCGCGTACCTGTTCATGCAGCTGCACATCACGATCGCGTTCTCGGTGATCGCGTCGCCTGCTTTCTACATCCTGGAACGTATGGTGCTGGGCATGCATAAGAAGAAGGCGGAGGACATTGAGGCGCCGTACAACTACGAGGCGTCGGAGACGCCGAACGACGCAGCGGAGGCCAAGACCCGCGTGTCCAAGGGCTCGGTCGTGTCCATGGCCGACATCGAACGTGAGTCTCTCGATGAAGAGGCGGAGTCACAGGAGTACCGCGGCGCGAACGCGATTAAGTACGTCATCCTGCGTATCTGTGTGGTGGTGATCCTGGTCATCGCCTCCGTGTTGCTCCGTGACCACTTCTTGGACCTGCAGGACTTTGTCGGTGCTTCGGCCGTGACTGTCAGCTGCATCATCCTACCAATCGTGTTCTACCTCAAGAAGCTCTGGAACAAGATCCCGATGTACGAGAAGATCCCGGCGGTGATCGTCGTGACCGTGTGCCTCGTGTTGGGATGCTACGTGTCGTACCTCTCGGGCAAGAACCTGTTCAACCCAGACGAGACGGACTCGGAGATCCTCTTCCCGTTCTGCCACGACGACTTTAAGCGCGAGATCTACTGGAACGCCACCTCGTAAACGGAAGTTCTCGAAGTAGTCAAGACGGCTGGATAAAGAAGCAGCAACTTTGCAAGAGAAGTAAAGTTGCGAGTGCATTTCCAGACCTATACAAAACAACAACAGAAGAAGCAACGTCAGTGGTAGTGTACTGCGAGTCAAAGAGACGAAACTCAGCAGTGGTCAATATATGAATGTACAAAGTTTGCTCTCAAAGACCTGTTGGGAAAGTCCACTTTGTGTTAACCTTGTGACCACCTTCGTCAGACAGCTGTGGTCCCGGCGGTTTCATTGGATTTCACTGTCCGTGCCAAGTGGACGATGACCATCACTCTTTTCCTGCATATCATTATCGTATCCATCAAAATGGAGAATGGGAGAACTTGGTTAGAATGGAAAAAAACATATTCATTACACAAATTAGAATGAGCTGTTAGCACATACCCAAGTCTCTCTCTCTCTCTGCGTCTCTTGATGCACCGCTGCTCTCTCTCTGCCTCTCTGTATCTCGGTTACGCCGTAGCATTGAAGTAGATCTGGCGCTGCTCGTCTTCATGGCAGAATGGGAACAGGATCTCTGGGTCGGTCTCGTCTGGGTTGAACAGGTTCTTGCCGGACGTGTAGGTCACGTAGCAGCCGAGCACAAAGCACACGATCACGATGATGAGCGCTGGCACCTTCTCGTACATCGGCAGCGACGTCCAGAGCTTCTTGAGGTAGAAGATGATCGGCAGGATGATGCAGCTCATGGTCACGGCCGACGCGCCAATGAAGTCCGTCAAGTCGAGAAAGTGTTCGCGGAGCAGCACGGACGCGATAACCAGGACGGTGACCACGCAGATACGAAGCACGACGTACTTGAGCACATTCGCACCACGGTACTCGAGCACTTCTTCCTCAGGGTCGTCAGCGCCTTCAATGTCCGCCATGGACACGACCGAGGACATCTTGGAGCCACGGATACGGAGTTCATTTGGAGTGCCAGCCGCCTTGTAGCCGTTGACGCTCGCGCCTTCAATGTCATGGCTGTGGTCGTCCTCCTCAGAGTGGTCCTTCTTCTGGTGCATGCCGAGCAGCATGCGCTCGAGGATGTAGAACGCTGGTGAGCAGAACACCGAAAAGGCGATGGTGATGTGCAGTTGCATGAAAAGGTACGCGAGCACGGCCATGCCTTGGTCCGAGCGGAAGCCGAGCTTGGACAAGCCAGTGACCGAGTCTGGGAAGATCGAAAAGAGCAGGTTGCCCGAGATCTGGCAGCCGACCGCCGAGTAGCCCGTGAGACCGAGGATCAGGAACAGGCACGAGATGAACGTCACGGTGATGAACACGACGCGAGGCATGCGTGTTGGGTCGCTGTGCTGGCGCTGCAACGCTGGAATCACGACACCGGCACCGTACGCGAGCGACAAGTTGCCAAACGTGTTGGCCACCTGCTTGAACGAAAGATCTGGAGACGGCACCGACGGGTGGCCGTTCATGCCGTGGATGAGCATGCCGATACCGATGATATCCGCGATGAGCGTGCCCATGCAGCCGGCGAACGCCGCACCTGCTCCTTCCTTGAGCGTCGGGATCAGGCAAACAGGAAGCACGAGGAGCGCCATGAGGATGATCCAGGTCTTTTGGCTGAAAGTCGCAGGGAACAAACTGTCGAGCAGCGTGCCACCGAGCACCAGGAACGCGCACGGGGTCAGCAAGCAGTCGAGCATCTGGAAGAGCACAACGAGGTAGCGTCCCCACTTGCCCATGCACCACTCGCCGAGATCACCGTAGGTCTTGACCGACTTTGGCGCGATCAGCATCACCTTGGAGCACGCCACAGAGGCGTAGATGTTGGCTGCCGCCATGAAGAGCAGCGCCACGATCGCGATCGCTGGACCTGCACGGGAGAAATTGCCGGGCATGCCGAGCGTACCGATGCCGTACACGCAACAGAAGAGGTTGAACGCAATCTTGGCGTCCTCGAACGTGAAGAACGGCTTCTTAACACCACCCATGGTTGCTGTAGCTTGGTTGTGCTGGAGCGGCTCTTGCTGTGAGCAGAAGGCGGCAAATTGGCGACTGAGAGAGAAACTGACCGCCTGCGTCGCCGGGACGCCGGACGTCGCAGATCTACCTGTAACCTGTAGTAGGGTCGATCTATAGGTTCTGCAGCAGGCCGGTGTTCGGGAAGGAAGGCTGATCGATCGGATTGGATGAGAGGAGCCACCGATCAACATCTGCACCCTTGCTCAAAAGTGTACATATGGTCATAAGTAACGACCGGTCAATACTCACCATACAAATTTCAAATATAGATAACCGTTTCAGGGTGATTTCGTGATATACGGTACTGCACGGGATCACCTCCTGTCCCTTTTGCATTGAAGAGGGCACGCACCGAATGGATGACTTGAATTGGCTATGGCGATCCACACTGGAAGCGCCTGTTTTGCGAAGTCTCCTGGCGAGCTGCTCATCAGTTCAAGAGGTCGTCCAATCTTTTCGATTGGAGGACACCTCCGGTGCAGGTTTCGCCAACCTCGGCTCGTCCAAACAATCGTGTCGGATGATCACAGGGATGGGCGAGCGATCTGTCCACCCAAGATGATGAGGAACGAAAAGAAAATACACTGGATGATACAGTCTGGAAGATGCTATTTTTTTGGAGATCTTGGTAGTGCAAACTTGCCATCTTGACGGAGCTCTTCGCAAAGTCGCCGCTATAGTATCAGTTGATACAGTCCCACAACCTAGCCTATTACCTGGGGAGGCTTGAGAGCTAGGCCCCCAGCACACGCTTTACCGCAGCGACGATGGGCTTGACTGGCACCAGCGCCTCGTCCAAACAAGTGTGTTTAGACGAGCTGGGATTGCAGGGATGGGCGAGTTGTCTAAATGTTGTCCAAATAATGAACGACATGCGCCGGTAAAACTGTACCAAAAGTTGCTTATGCGAGTTCAATGCGACGGGCTTGTCATCATGACAGAGCTCTTCGCCGAGTCGCCGCGCAACCAGTTGACTACGTACAGTGTACTGCATGCATTTTGCAGCTTGGGCAGCTCTCGCTTGGTATTTGGGCCCTGGATGCTTCTGCATCGTGCGAGTACGCTGTTTATCATCTTGCCTTCCATCTTGTTCCAACGAGAGCTTGCGCTATCTTGTAACACGTCAGCGTGTCGACCCTTGAGCCTTTGAGTTCCCCACAAGAGGTACGTCCAGTAGGCTGACCAAATCCATCAGTTGTTCATCTAACTTCCAGGCAACAGTGTCATCGAAAAATGTTTCACATGAGTAGCTTCTGGCTGTCTGCACGGCTCTACAAGTCCTATGAACGAACACAAGGAGCGTGGCATGTTCGAAGACGAGGCTTCGGTCACCACGAAACGTTGTATTCAGTCAGTCGCAGGAGACTGGTGCGATCAGTTCCGCCTCCACCACGAGCACACGCGCGCGCGACGAAGAAGCTCCATCATCCGCTTCTTCTAACTTGGGTTCTCCTGCTCTACCATCGAACACAAGGTCGCCAGCAGCAATTCGATTGATCACTCCTGCGTGACGCTATCTCACAACAGAAAGCCGACCGACTGATGCGATGTGAGATGATGGAGCCAGAGCGCGGAGAACACGAAGACCAGCTGCGGGCAAGTGCAGTCGGTAAAAAAAACGTGGACTTTGGCGACGTGATGAGTGCGATACGCCCACTACACACTCAGCTGCAAGAGAACGTACACGCACGCAGAGTATGTACGCACTCTGCAAGAACAACGTGGACATTCCAAACCATTCTAAATGCATCGAAGAGCTCATTTGGAGCTCTTCGCGGTTGCGAGTTTTCTTCCTCCTGCTTCAATACCACATGCCACATCGCTCGCAATAAGTAATTAACCAGTGCCCATAGCAGGATTCAACAGGTTAATTTCTTCCCTCGCTTCTCTGATATCTCGGGTGTTGGTCTCATCCCCAGGTAAGCAAAATTAGACTTGTTTTCAGTATGACCCTTTTGGCGGTTTTGCAGGAAGACGCTTGTTGCGAACATGGTCCTGTCTCTTGACGCACATCCCCTTTCTTCTGCTTCGCTCTCAGAGGATGGTGAACCAGTTTTTTTCAAAGAAACGATTTTTTGAAAGTGACTTGATTTTTGTAGCAACATTCAAATTCCATTTTTTTAAATGGAACATTCAAAATTGCATACAACACGCAAATGATTTTGCAAAAGTGGGGCATTGGAAATCTAGAAACACGAACTATGAAATCTGAACTTGTTTCCTGAAAGACCCATTTCACTTGGAAATTGTATAAAAACCATCCTCAGAAATACTCAGTATTTCTCAGATTCAGGAGATCGACAATGAGGAATGGGGATGGGGGGAAATATGCGACAAGGCATCAGTACCTCCCAGAGACAGGTCAAATGGCTCCGTCTCTTTCGAGACAGCAAAAGAGAGAAGAGGAGAGCAATCTTTGTCGTATAATCCGGTACTATTCAAGGCTTACTAGACTACCGGGATACAGAGTTTTTTAACGTGTATTTCATAAATTTGCCCTCAGCTTGCAGAAGTGGAGAGCATTTTGCACTCGTGCACTCCAGTTGAGCCTCACGTCAGGTATTAAAGTACACTTGCCGTTGTATCCTGTCGTCGTAGTAGCGCGGCTGGTGCTGCTCTGAGCGATCTTTGGGACCAGAGAGAGAAAGAGGAATTCAGTAGGAGCATCATCCAAAGCGCCGCTTTGCTCTATCTGCTGCTTGTATCTACCGGGGACTCTCCCCGGACGACAGTCCATTTATTATGGACTGAGGTATTCTCAGCAAAACGAACCGTGAATTATGAGCAAACCGAGCGCGATTTTTGAGAAATCAGGAGTAAAATCGACTTGAAGTACGAGAAAAAGCCAGAGACGCTTGAAGTTTCGTTGATGCCTTGAAGGCCACGGCTCAAGCCGCGGACGTGCGTTGATCTCTGAACTCATGCTTCGATTGAACCCCAATGAGCGCTCGCTTTGTCGCCCTCTCACCATGTTTCCCGCTTGCAGTTGGGGGAACTTCAGATTCTATAGTAAGTACCGAGTCAAGCTAAAACCGGATTGGCTTCTGCCGCTGACCGCTCTGCAAATCCACGATCCGATCGATAGAGAGACAAACTAACTCATCAACTTAGGCAAGTTGATGAGTTTGTCTACGATGTCAGCTGCGATATAGTGACCAAGGTACTATACTGGCACCACTAACTCGATAATAATCTCGGTATTCTCCTCGAGGATTTTCTTGGCGATTATAGAATAGGCACAAAACAAACACGCTCGTGCATCTACGATTTGCCTCGTTCTGCTGCGATCGCATGAAAACGGAGACCAGAGGGACTTGTGGTGTGTGTGAAACGAGTTGAGCTTGAGGGGATCCGATCCTTTCCCACTTCACGCTGTTGTCGTGTGTTGGTGCTTTGGCGCTTTGCTTTGGCAACAACAACAACAGCCCCAACAGTGAGCGCCAGCAGTGCCGCCCACCCATCAAACCATCCTCTTGACGTGATCCACTCGTCCAATCGGGGGTTTGGACGCCGCTGTTTAGCGCTCTCTTTCGCTCTCTTTGCAGCTCTTGGTGCCATCTGGCATGGTGGGTTTGAGAGGCGGACACAAAGGGCAAGAACACCGGAGGGTTCAAGGTGTGCGTACACAAGCAAACATCGTCGCCTCACCTCAATGATCGAACGAACATGCGGCCAGGGCAACTGTGTGGCGCTGCGAAAAGATGGCAAGGCGTGTATGTCCCGCAAGAAGCCAGAGCGAGCTTCTTGCGCGCAAATTAAGAAGCAAAAGCCACGCGAGCCCACATGACAGCCATGGTGACAAGATGGCAGCATTGTTCTGTGGTGAAAGCGCGTGCGCGGGTTTTCTGTGACCCACGTTTGCTCAATCGATTCGCTCATGCTGCGCAAGCCCACCAGCGGGACACACACAACACAACACGCACGCACCCGTGGCTGCGAAACTGGATCTACTCCATACCAAACAACAAGCTTTGGAATCATGAAAGCATGGATCCACGACAAAGCTTTTGTCGATATCAAAACTTTGACAGTTTGGTGTTCCTAGGTTCTAGGCAGTTAAACCAGTCGAATGCGCCACCACATGGGAGTCCCAAGCATTCCTGCGACGGACGCAATACGGAGCAAACGGTGACTCACGTACACTCTCATTATACACTATGACAACATGCTGGAGCATCCCCAGCTCGTGGGATTGGTTGGCTGTGGCGATATAACAATATTGTTATATCGCCACACCTCTCCAAGCAAAAACCAAACAAAGCCCATTTTTTCATGAAATTTCACCACTTTTCCTTAATTTCCAATCATTTCCCCTTGTTCGAAAGGATGGATTTCTCAAATCCGGTACCGGATTTGCAATATATCGCTTCTGGTGCTCCACTTTATGCTCATCACCTCCACCAGAGCCGAGCCGCCAAAGGGCATAGATCGCGCAGGCCGCCTCCAACGCGCCGATTCGCTGAGTCGCCTGGCTCGCCCCTCTCCTCTTTCCTCTTGTTTGGTCTTCATGACTTCAGTCGAGCGGTCGTGGCTGCCAGCCACCACCATTTGCTGCTGACTTGCGAGCCGGAAAACAGAAGCAGGAGTGTAGGTTCCTTGCTTTTCGAGTGTCTCTCACCACCTAGAGACAGACAGGCACCCCCAGGGCTCTCGCGTCGCCTGCTGTTTTTGTCCACGGACGGGCGTCTTTTCCTCTCCTCCTCTCTCTCTTGGGCGTCTAGGAGGTCCTGAACTCTCTCAGTTGCCAATTTGCCTCTTCCTGCGCACCTCTGCAAGCCCCACCAGCGTCTCCACAACTCCAGTCAGCAACCATGGGCAGCGGCAAGCCGTTCTTCACGATGGAGGACGCCAAGATCGCGTTCAACCTCTTCTGCTGCGTCTACGGCATCGGTACGCTCGGCATGCCGGGCAACTTCTCCCGCGCCGGCCCAGTCATCGCGGTGATCGCGCTGCTCTTCATGGCGTTCGCCAACGTGTACTCGTCCGTGGCATGCTCCAAGGTGATGCTCGTGGCGCCAAAGTCGGTCAAGACCTACGGCGACCTCGGCGAGTGGTGCATGGGCACGACCGGTCGCTGGTTGGTGCTCGTGTTCCAGATCAGTAACTGCTTGCTCACGCCGTGCGCGTTCCTCGTGCTCGGCGGCACGCTGCTCGACAGCCTCTTCCCGGGCGCGTTCAGCGACAAGACCTGGATCATCCTCATGGCGATCCTCGTGCTCCCAGTGTGCCTGATCCCGACCATGAAGGAAGGCGCCGGCGCCGCGTTCGCCGGTTGCATGGGCACGCTCATCGCGGACGTCATCGGCATTGCGGTGCTGCTCCACGGCATGGACGGCCACCCGTCGATCCCAAAGCCTGACCTGTCGTTCAAGCAGGTGGCCAACACGTTCGGCAACCTGTCGCTCGCGTACGGTGCCGGCATCGTGATCCCAGCGCTCCAGCGCCAGCACAGCGACCCGACGCGCATGCCGCGTGTGATTGCGATCACCATGACCACGATCTCGGTGCTCTTCCTGATTCTCGCCAGCTCGGGTTACTCGGCGGTCGGCTGCCAGATCTCGGGCAACCTGTTGTACTCGATCTTCCCAGACTCGGTCACGGGCCTCTCCAAGCTCGGCTTCCGTTCCGACAAGGGCATGGCCGTGCTCGCGTACCTGTTCATGCAGCTGCACATCACGATCGCGTTCTCGGTGATCCTCCACCCAGCGCTCTACCTGCTCGAGCGCATGGTGCTCGGCATGCACCAGCGCAAGCCAGAGGACATTGAGGCCGACGCCCACTTCGAGAAGGTCGAGACCCCGGGTCAGCACGACGAGTTCCTCGCGCGCGTGTCCAAGGGCTCGGTCGTGTCCATGGCCGACATCGAGAAGGTGTCGCTCGACGAGAACGAGGAGCTCCTCGAGTACCGCGGCGCGAATGTGCTCAAGTACATCGTGCTCCGCATCTGCGTGATCGTCGTGCTCGTGGTCGCGTCCGTGCTGCTCAAGGATCACTTCCTGGACCTGACCGACTTCATCGGTGCCTCGTCCGTGACCATGAACTCGATCGTCCTGCCGATCATGTTCTACATGAAGGTGCTCTGGCCAAAGATCCCAATGTACGAGAAGGTGCCGGCGCTCATCGTCGTGCTCGTCTGCTTCGCGCTCGGCTGCTACGTGACGTACACGTCGGGCAAGCAGCTCTTCAACCCGGACTCGACCGACTCGGAGATCCTGTTCCCGTTCTGCCACGCCGACCAGCAGCGCCAGCTCTACTGGAACGCCACCAGCGCGTAGGCGGTTTACGATGGAGAGAGATAGCATGTAGTGTGTGTGATCCATATAGATACACCCCTGGGTTGTGGTGCATGGGCGCATCCATGGGGACACTTGGTGGTGATGGTCTGACAATCAGGCCCTTCATCACAAAGTAGAGAGATAAAACAAACACATACGAACAATACATGAATGACAATGGTTTTTCGTATCAAAACGCGTCATCGACTTTCGGCTTTCACAGCCGATACATTCATTTAGGGATCATTTGTTGCTACAGTAGCTCCGATGATAAGAGAGCCATTGCTGGTGAGTGTGTGTGGAAATCAGTGCGGATGACTGGGACATTTTAATTCCGTTTGGCCAAAAGAGATCGGAGGATCCAGCGAAGTCTCTGCTTCAAAACCAATTGCGCAATTTGCGCAATCCGTCGAGGTCAACGGGAGATCAATTGCGCCTTGCGGGTTGGTTCGTCTCGTCTCCGATACCTCTGGTGATGTTCGTCCGACGACTCGATGCACTAATCTGAGGCGGTTAGAAATCGACCAAGGGATCCACGATATCCAGGAGAGATCGATACTGCAGTTTGTTTCAAGCTTCGGGTGTGTGTGTGGGGTTGCTGTCAAGAAACAAAAATCAAACCACTCCGAAGACATGACGCGTTCTGTTTGAACAGAAATAGACAAACGAGCGAACAGATTTCTTCAAGTCTTCCACTACCCAAAGTCACCCAAAGGTGGACCGGTGTGCACGTTTGCGCATACAGAATGCGAAGAGATCCAGCGCAAAACCAACGACATCGACGTGGCTGATGGAATGGCATTCCGATAAATGGGTCTCTCAGAGTCCCAGAGCCCCGGGTCCATGGGCAGAACATGATCATGCGCCACGATGCATTCTTCGGTGCTTCACGTGCCTCACGACATTTCGGCGACCCCTTTGTTTTGTGCGTCGTGTGAGGCTTTCGAGACCGTGGAGAGGCAAAGTGCCCTCATGTTCTACTATTTTACTACATAGCACTCCCGATAGGCCGTCGTCTTCCACAACGACAGGCAGGCACGAGCCCGCTAATAGCCTTCCTCCTTCTCTGCTCCGAGCCACATTGGAGGTTTTTGTTGTTTTCGCTGTGTGATGTGATTAAAGCAGCGTCTGGGATTCATCCTGAAGCGACACCGAGGAGGAGCGATTTGGCCGCAGCTTGAGCGAGCATCCCAGTCAATGCAATGTGTGGAGATACACGAGGCGTAACAAGCGCTTGGCCATCTTTATGCCGGGTTGTTACGGTATCTGCAGCACACAAACGCGTGACACAAGGCACTCGCTTGGCTCATTGTCGCCGACGTGGCTTTTCAAACAGATAACTCTAACTTGGGCCACGGAGGGCCGAGCTTGGAGTAACGAATGTGACCCTTGAGTCACCAGACCTGCTTTTCGATTTAGGCTGCGAGGACCCACCCGCCTGCATTTGAAGTCAAAAGCCCCATCAAGAAGCGCCTTCACAGAAGCAGCTGGCGAGCGCACTTATCTCGCCTGTGAATCTCTCAACAAGCTCAGCCAGCATGATCCCTCCGCAGAGCTCGCTCGTCAAGTACAACAGCCCGATCCTCGTGAGCACGACCAAGGAGAAGTCACTGCGCGCCAGCAAGAAGCAGCCGCCGCTGGGCAAGCCGAGCCACGGCGGCAGCTCCAGTAGCGGCAACAACAACAGCAACCAGAGCACGGGCGATGCGTCGTCCCCACTTCAGCAACAAAAACCCACTGTGTTCACGGGCAGCTACTCGCAGAGCCAATCGCAGACCGAAGACATCCTCAACTCGATCTTGCCCCCGAAAGAATGGACCGAGGACGGCCAGCTCTGGGTGCAGTACGTCTCGAGTACCCCGGCCACGCGTCTGGACGTTGTGAACCTGCAGGAGCAGCTCGACCTGCGCCTGCAGCAGCGCCAGGCGCGCGAGACCGGCATCTGCCCCGTGCGCGAAGAGCTCTACGCGCAGTGCTTTGGTATTGTACTACTGCACGAGGCTTCTAACCATTATGATTTTGTGTACCTCTCTCTAACTTACTGGCGTCCACACAATCAATGAACAGACGAGCTGATCCGGCAGATCACGATCAATTGCTCCGAGCGGGGCTTGCTACTGCTGCGCGTGCGCGACGAGGCGCGCATGACCATCGCCGCGTACCAGACACTGTACGAGTCGAGCATCGCGTTCGGCATGCGCAAGGCGCTCATGGCCGAGCAGAAGAAGATGGAGGCCGAGCAGAAGATCCGGCAACTCGAGAGCGAGGTCAAGGAGCTCGCGACGCAGATTGACGAGCTCAACACGCGCTGCGAGGCCGTGGCGCGCCGCGAAGAGGAGAAGAAAGCCGTGGACGAGAAGAAGCACCAAGAGGAGGTCGAGGTGCTGCGCAAGGCGAACGACCAGCTCAAGGCCAACCTCGAGACGCTGCTGGCCGCGCCAAAGTAGTCAGGAAGAAGGACAATCCGTCGATTGCGTTGTGCGAACTATATATACGAGTGTAAAACTATTCTACCCCCCAGCTAGCCTAGGCTACAGTATCGCTCTCTCTCTATTAAATCCGACAGCACACTCACAAGTTGGTCTAAAGGCCTTTCTATCACTAAATCTCTATTGTTCACGTATCCTATGGCCGCGCCCAACCTACGACCCCAGCCCCTCTCTAAGGAGCCACGGACCCGTGCACGAGCCCAAGCACGTGCTGCTCGGCGCTCTCGCCCAGCGCCCTGAAATGGTACCCGCCTTCCAGCACCGAGACCACCTTCCCGCCGCAAAACTGCCACGCCATCTTGGTGATCTCGCGCGTGATCCAGTAGTAGTCCTCGGACTGCAGGCGGATGTCGGCGAGTGGGTCGTGCGTGTGCGCGTCAAAGCCCGCGGACACCAGCAGCAGCTGCGGTTTGAACGCGGCCACTCGTGGCCACACCCGTTCGAGAAACAGCTTGCGGTACGTTTTTGAATCGGTGCGCGCCTTGAGTGGGACGTTCACGATGTTGTTGTGCTTGCCCGTCTCGTGGGAAAAGCCCGTGCCTGGGTACAGTGGCGCCTGGTGCAGCGATACGTACAGGATCTGGGACTCGCTCTCCACGCGCTTCTGCGTGCCGTTGCCGTGGTGCACGTCAAAGTCGATGACCGCCACGCGCGTGAGGTTGTGCGCGTCCAGCGCGTGGAACGCGCCGACGCCGACGTTGTTGAAGAAGCAGAAGCCCATCGCGCGCTGCGGCTCGGCGTGGTGGCCCGGCGGCCGCACGACGCAGAACGCGTTCCTGGGCTTTGTCTTCGTATCCTCTGAGAGCTGCATCACGCGGTCGATAGCGTGGCAGACACCACCGGCGGCTGTCATGGACGCGTCCAACGTGTGACGCATCATCACCGTGTCGTTGTCCATATCGATGTACTCGAACTGCGCGTAGTAGTCGTGCTTGGACATGGCTTTCGTCGTCTGGTGGGACTTCTTGGTGGCGTTCGCAGCCTGCGACCATGGCGACAGCAACGTAGCACCGTCGTCTTGCGCATTCACTAACCGCAGCTTATCGAGCGCGTCCATGCTGGTCTCGATCTTTGTGCCGAGCCGCGTGATCGTGTCGACGTGGAGCTCGGTGTGGAACCGGCTCAGTTGCGCGGGCGTCGCCATCGGCAGCACGCGTACGACCTGGATCTCAGGGAAGCGCGCGACGCACTTGTCCAGCACCACGCGCAGGCGCTCGGGCTTCTCGGAGCGCCGCGGGATCGCGTGCTTGACGCACAGGTCGCTCGTGAAGAGCGCGGTCTGGTCCGCGAACACGAGCGCACACACCAAGTGGTGCCACGAGCGACTCGCGAGTCCCGGGCTCTGGCGCCACTCCGCGGGGGAGAGCAGCGCCGACGCGTGCACCAGCAGCACGCACAGCGCCTGGTGCTGCTGGGTCTGCCGAGGGGTCGAGAGCTCCGCCGTGTTCATCATGGTGGCCCAGTCTGCTCGTGCCTGCGTTGCTCCTCAATCAAATGACTTGGAAGCTTCAGCTTTTTGCACTGAATGTATGGGATTGGGCGGTATCAGATGGATTCTGAGGAATCTGAGAATGTTTGGAAGGAACGATTCTGAGAAATCTACGACGTGTGTGAGAATTCGGGTGGACCTGATTTCCTGGGTTCTGAGTAAACATGAAGACGAGAATTTGCGAATTGGTGAGTCGGTGTCCTTGCAATCCATCCACTCAGTAAGTATTTTATGCCTCGACACGGTCGTGATGCTGTGCTTCGCGATCTTGGCGACAGACTCGGGCTCCAAAGATAGGAAGATGGATACCCAACCAGAGCCCAGATGACCAAGGTCTCAAGGTCGTTGACGGACATTGACGGCGAAACGGGAGCGTTTTGTGAACCTTCGTTCACTCCTGTGCTGCTGGCGGCGCGAGATGCTGAGTGCCACGGTCTGTGTGTGATTTTGACGCGGCCTGCTGAACAAGAACCTCGTGTGGCCCTCGCCAACGCCATTCAATGCGTGGTTCACTTCGTCAATGTCGCTTCTCGAAATGAGCTCCTAACGACACTTTCGACGGTTCTTGATTCATTTTGTTGTCAGCGCGCAGCTCACCTGCTAGAAACTCAATCAAGTTCATTCACTCAACGGCGCACGTGTCGAACGCGTCAACTTTAAACAAACACTGTAGTTTTATACACAAACAACGATGAGAACGCCAACCAATTCCCACCTTCCGTCACTGGGGGGCATATCAACACCCCCTCCACTCAACAAAACTCTCTCTTAGCGGCGGCGCTTTGCCACAATCACCACAGTTCCGACAACCGCAGCCGTCAGCGCAAGCGCGGCGAGAGGCGAGTAGCCAGCGTACTCGTCTGGAATCCCCATCCAGGACGCCAGTGTTGCGTTAAGGCCCTCACCTCCAGATTTCTTACCGCCTCCCTTCTTTTTTGTCTGCTTGGCCGCCTCCGTCGCAGCGTCAATGTCGCGCTGGATCATCTTGGCGGCGATCGGGTGGTACATCATCTTGCTCTGGCGGAAGATCTTGCTGGCGTTCGCGGGGCCGACGGCGCTGCACAGGTCGCGGAACAGCGGCCGCACATACTTCATGCGCCCCTGCTCTCGCAAAAACCCCACGATCTTCTGCAGGAGCCGCACGTCCTTGGCGCGCAGCGAGAGGGTGTACCACCGGAAGCGCAGCTCTGCATTCTTCGTGGTCGTGAAATGGTGGTTGCAGTACGCGTCGATCGCGTCTAGGTGCGCTGGCGAAAAGAGGAAGCGCGCGCTCTTAAGCTTAGCCTTCGCTTTACCGATCTTCGCCTTCTCGTCGGTCTGTTTGACCAGCAGCGTATCCAATAACAGGATCCAGAGCGTCGCCGGCCATTTCTTGAGCGCGTCGGGATTCACGCTAGTCTTCCAGGTACTCGGCTCTTTGCTCACGATGATACACTCCGCCAGTGAGATCGCCTGCGACGACAGCGTCGTGTCGAACTTGGCAGCCACGGGCGGCATCCCCGGCGCGTGGTACCACTCCTCCCAGTCGATCTGTTTGATATCCTCGCGTTTGTCGACGGTTTCTGTGAAATACGCGATGAAGAACGCGCGAAACTCTTCCGATGTCACCGTCTTGAAGCGGAATTGCTTGATATACGCCTTGGCAAACGCGTCAAAGACCTTGTGGCCGCCCACGACGGTCCCCAGGTAGTGCAGGAAAGCAAAGCCTTTCTCGTACGGGATCGACGAGAACACTTCGTCTGGGTCCACGCCGTCGGTGTCCGGCACCAAGTGCGTGTACGGGTGTTCGGGCCCAAAGCGCTCAACCGCCTCGACGAGCGCGCGCAGCCCCATGGACGCCTTGAGGTCATACGCCAGCGGGTCGTTGTAGATGCGCGTCTGGATCTTGCGCTCGAGCCACATGGTCCAGCCCTCGTTGAGCCAGAAGTCCTTCCACGTGTGGTTCGTGATCAGGTTGCCCGTCCACGAGTGCGAAATCTCGTGCGCCACGACGTCCGCGAGCGACCGGTCCCCCGCGAGCAGCGTCGGGGTCACGAACGTCAGGCACGGGTTCTCCATGCCGCCGTACGGGAACGACGGCGGCAGGCACAC
>JAASGK010000864.1:0-15006 GCA_023334195.1 Globisporangium emineosum
CACGTAAGGATGACCTGCTCAGGCCACACCTGCCGAAGACGTCGCACCCCCTCTACCACGCGTGGATAGACGAACAGCGCCACCTGGTGCTCCCTGCGAGGGATCTGAAAAGGACAACATCCGCTACGACATCCAGTGCTCGCCGCAGGACTACCTCCTGTGCATGCTGCGCATGATGAGGGCGGTCGAGGCGCACGGCACGAGCGCCAAGAACGCATGCCCACTGCGCAGCAACGTCGTGCCCAAACACGTCCGCATAGACACGTTGTCGCTCGTCTACCTCTGCTTCACGAAGGAACAGGGTAAGCGGAGCGACTGGGCAACCTCGTCAAGCGCCAAGACAGCATCTGAGGCTTCTTGTTCAAGACCGACATGAGGTGCTTCTGCGCGCAGGGCTACACGTTCGACCACCAGATTGAGACGGACGGCATTGCCTACAGCATCCTGCTGAATCGGGAGGATCTTCTCGGCAAGCCGGTGATCCAAGCGAAGAAAGGAAATAGCGATACGTACATCGACGAAGTTGCCGATTACGAACCCTGAGGGGCAAGAAGCTCGTCGCGATCGACCCCAACATGAGCGACCTGTTGTACTGCGTCGACAGTGACACCAAGGAACAAACAACATTCCGATACACACAGGACACGCGCCGCAAAGACGAAGGCGAAGAAGTGCCGGGACTACTTACAGTCGTGATAGGGGATCGGGATCAGAGGCAGCACCGCAGGTTCAAGGAACCCGTCAAGGGCAAGGGCTTCAGGACGATGTTTCAGAAGGCGGGCTATGACGTGTACCTGGTCGATGAGTTCCGCACCAGCTCAGGTGCAATGCGTGCGGACAGGACGAGTGTACGGCGTTCCGGGTCTGCAAGAACCCTAGACCGTACAGGAGCAGCAGCATCTTGCGTCACGGGCTGGTCAGGTGTAAGACCTGTTCCAGGCTGTGGAACCGAGATACGAACGCCGCGCCGAAATCTGGAAGGTGGCGACGAGCGCGATCCGAGGAGAGGGTCACCCCGAGTACCTTCGAAGGGTCAGAGGTTCGATCAGTGGTGCTACGTTGCTAGGGAACGAAGTTCCCAGGTGTCTTTCGACGCTTCCACGCAACCACGATTTGACGTAAAGCGGGTCAAAGAAGACACTGCAACCAGTAACCACTTGAGGCGCTCTTATATCCGACAACCTACCAGTGTTGGTTGCTCTTGCAGAAGTCATCATGAACTGTGATTGGGATGGGACGAACTGCGCCACCTAATGTCGAGCCAAGTAAACAATTTGGTAAAAATTTACCTGGGCAGAATATTAATACGCTTATGGAGCGACAGCTATTGCTGTCGCTCTTCTGCCGGTTCGTCGACATGCTGCATCCAAAGGAGTCGCCAGAGTGGAAAGTGGTGCTAGCGACCCATCCATCGATTGAAATGATACACGCGTGTACGATTTTGCTAGGTGTGCAACGCGTGCAAACACTTGACGGTACATCTTGAGGGCAATCACTTGATGGCTGTTGAGGAGGTAGGGTACCAGCCTCGAGTGGAATGGTGAGCGCGGTCTCATTCATCGACACGACGTACCATTATCACTGTTGCCAGCCAGAAGCAATGCAAACCACTTGAAGCGCGGCAGCGGCTTGCAGTCTTGGACGCATCGAGGGTTTTCGCCAGCACAACCTACCTTGAAGCCCCCACTTGCATTCCTCCTTTGATGGTGGCGAAGCCAAACCTGTGAGCGAGTCTGTCCGCCAGTCAGATAAAAGAAAACAGCTGGCGAGTCATTTGTTATCACTGTTATCAGAAGTCGCGCATGAGCCAACGACGACGCTGAACAAAGAAAAGCCAAGACTAATCCCGGTCAGTCAGCTGGTTTTGATCGCACCCTGTACGTGAGTAATCGAATGGCTCCGTTGCGCCAAGATCTACGTTCGAGATGAAGAGCTCCGCCTTGGTGAGGCTTCTTAGGCACACACACATACACACACATACTCACATGCATACATAGCACCAAGAGCCGTCCACAGCTCACCCCCTGCACTTGCCGAGCGATTGCTTTATTTGTGCGAGGACCCCAACGTGATACTACACTGTGTGAACATTTCGAAGGTGTGGTGTGCTTTGTTCGAAGGTGCTGCTCCAAATCCACGGTCTGAACTTTTTTGGTTTGTAGACGTTGAGTTTGTGACGCCAAGTCCGCCTTTTCTGTACAGAGCAGCGTTGCCTGGTGGATCCCTTCATCCTTCGAACCTTCTTCATTCTTCGCCTCATATTCCAATCGCCGAATGGCTCTGATCGTCTCGTTCTTTTTTCGTTTGCAACGCCGCCGTTCCTCTCTCCTCCCCCGGCTCATCCCATCGTCATTCCCTTTCTGCCTCCATGGCCTCTTGTAAACGAAGGGACCCCCATTAATCTGTTCCCTGGGAGTTCCCTCCCCACGTCTGTTCTCGCTCTCATTGCCTCTCTCACAATTCATTTTGCCAGCCACAACCCAAGTCCTTCGCTCCATCCCTCAAGATGAACGTCCGCTTCACTGCTTTCCTCGCCGCCATGGCCGTCGTCGCCGCTACCTCCTCGGTCGACGCGGTCCCACGTGTACACCCGAACGTGCACCGCGCTCTCCGCCGTGACGGCTCGGTCAACCTGATCGTCGAGCTGACGGAGACCACCGAGTCGGTCCTCGAGAGCGTCAAGGAGTCCGAGTACAAGACCCGTACCGACCGCATCAACGCGCTCAAGACCAAGCTCGAGATCGCCAACAGCAAGGCGTCGGCCGAAGTCCAGAGCCTGCTGTCGCAAGAAGCCGCGGGTGGCCACGACGGCTTCAAGAATTTCTGGATCTCGAACCAGCTCTTCATTGACTCGGCGTCGTTTGAGCTTGTCGAAAAACTCGCGGGTTTGGCCTCGGTCGCCGACATCCGCGAAGAGCGCTCGTTCGACGTGCCAACGCCGAAGTTCGAGAACTTCCCAGAGTCTGCCAAGGAGCTGGTCGGTCAGGAGACGAGCATCATCAAGATCGGTGCGCCAAAGGTCTGGGCAGACGGTAACATCGGCCAGGGCGTGATCGTTGCCAACATCGACACGGGTGTGCGCGGTAGCCACGAGGCGCTTAAGCGCAACTTCCGCGGCGAGTACGGCTGGTTCGACCCAGAGTCGAAGAAGCCAGAGCCCTTCGACGGCAACGGACACGGCTCCCACACCATGGGCACGATCGCTGGCGCCAAGGGTGTCGGTGTTGCCCCAGGTACCACGTGGATGGCGTGCCGAGGCTGCCGCACGAGCTCGTGCCCGGAATCTGACTTGCTGGACTGCGCGCAGTGGATTTTGTGCCCGACCTTGACGGACGGCAGCAAGGCCGACTGCAGCAAGGCGCCGCACGTCGTGAGCAACAGCTGGGGCGGTGGCCAGGGCGACTTCTGGTACAAGCCAGCGGTGGACGCCTGGATCAAGGCGGGCATCGTGCCGGTGTTCTCCAGTGGCAACAGCGGTCCAAACTGCTCGACCTCGAACTCGCCGGGCGACTACCCGAACGTCATCACCGTGGGCTCGGTCACCACTTACGACCGCATCAACAGCTGGAGCTCGCGCGGACCTACCGTGAACGGCCGTCGCAAGCCGGACATCACGGCCCCAGGCTACATGATCCGCTCGTCATGGAACGAAACCGACACCAGCTACAACGTCATCTCGGGCACCAGTATGGCGTGCCCTCACGTGACGGGCTCGGTCGCGCTCCTGCTGTCGGCCAACCCAGACTACTCGCTTGACGAGATCAAGGTCGCGCTCTACACCACGACGGTGCAGACTGGTTTGGAGCCATCCAACTACACGTGCGGCGGTACCTCGGACAAGGTCTGGCCGAACAACCAGTACGGTCACGGCCGCTTGAACATCTTTGACGCCTACGAGGGCTTTCGTCCGGCGCCATAAGCTGGTCTTGCTGCCAGAGTAAGTTGTCATTACATATTCCGCCTACCTCGACAGATTTTGATCTGAACCCAAACCCGTTTCCTCCTAGTCGAGTTCAGTACACGTTGTGTGCCCTTTTCGGCTTGTATAATGAAACCTTCGAGCCTTGCAAGTCAGCATTATATCAATAGTAAACTCAATTCCATCTCCACTCTCTCGCTTTTGATATCTGCCATTTGCATGCAAGTGGTTGATGCTTGTCACCATCCACTTTGAAGGGTCCATTTTCTCGACATGGCTGTTTTCTGCACATATGTCTAGAAACACCACCGAAAATCGCCCCATTTTCTCGACATTTATTATAAATGTTGGTGATGCGTGGTTGAAAAAAGCACCAGTTTGGCTCAGTTTCACTATTTGAAAGCATTGAGACAGCGTACTCGTCTTTTGAGACTTCTTCGTACACACGCTTGGCATGCAAATACAATGGGCACGCTCCCTAGCGTGCAGGGCAGTTCCACCCCAACTTGGCGAAAGGGGACAGTGTTGCAAGGAGACTGAGTGTGTAGTGTGTCTGTCCTCCGAGGCACTGAGTTTCAAAGAGCCAAGGGCAGCGATTCGCAGACAAACTGGAGGGAGCTGAAACCAAAATTGAAAGAAGCTTGCGCGTGTGTGGAGTACACTCTTGTGGGGAGCTAGGGCGACCAATATCCCACATGCCGCCACTCCTTTCATTCTCTCTACATAAAGAATCGGCATGCCAGCATAGACCGGTTTCTTCCAACATGAATTGAGCCATACCCTGCACTTTCTTTGTTACATGATGAGAGGCGTTCATTTGCTATCCCCAGTCTAAATTATCAGATTGGTTTGGTTCTTCAGCAGTCAGCACAGTACAGTGTAGGTGCGCAAGTCCCGTTGCTTCGTGCTTCATCACTCTCCTTCGGCTTGCTTACAATGGAAAGGTTACGTTGCGGGATGTAAACTTTACAAGGCGTCCTGTTAGATCATCGCAGTCGTCTTTCCGGGTTCTCTATGGGCTCCGTGCAGCAAATATTCACCGACTTGATAGTGCAGAGCTCTTCGTTGAAAGATAAGCTGATGTCTCAAGGCGCTTCCAGGGATTAATTTGTTCCCAGTCACAGCATAAAAAATATTATCCGGTGGTTGCGTATCCCGATATTCTAATCCATTGGAGCGTTTGGTCATGCGTTTGTGATAGAACTGTT
This sequence comes from Globisporangium emineosum, assembly GCA_023334195.1. Classification (NCBI taxonomy): domain Eukaryota; phylum Oomycota; class Peronosporomycetes; order Pythiales; family Pythiaceae; genus Globisporangium; species Globisporangium emineosum. Next base: position 5,128 of record JAASGK010000864.1, read on the forward strand.
CTATCACTGTATATAATCCGATAGTCTCTCTAACACGATGCTCAATCGCGAGGTATCACTCAATGAATGAGGCGGGCACCATCCATCTCGTCTACCGTCAACACCCAAGGTGTTTTCCCTGTGCAAGCTCGATCCTTTTGCTCCTCCGAATTCCAAGTACAATTGTAAATTGTCCCCCAGCGCATCTTCCGATCAGTTCATTTGCATCAGCCCCGCGGGAGCCCTTGGTCCTCGTGCATGACTACAGAACACTCCCTGTGCTTCGCCTTCTACGAAGCTCCGATTCTTTTCAGTCGTTCACAATTCAATTTGCCAACCAAGACCCAAGTCATCTTCCCGCTAATCCAGTTCACCAAGCAACCCTCAAGTCTTCAGCATGAACGTTTGCTTCGCTGCTTTCCTCGCCGCGGTCGCCGCGGTGGTCGGCTCAGCTGTCGCGCTCCCACGGGTGCACCCGGGTGTCCACCGCACGCTTCGCAAGGACGGCACCGTGGACCTGATCGTCGTGCTCGCGGAGACCACCGAGTCGGTGATCGAGAGCGTCAAGGAGTCCGAGTACGCGACCCGCACGGACCGCATCAACGCGCTCAAGAGCAAGCTCGAGGCTGCCAACAAGCAGGCGTCTTCGGAAATCGAGTCGCTGCTCTCGCAAGAAGCTGCGGGGGCTCACGACGGCTACAAGAACTTCTGGATCTCGAACCAGGTGTTTGTGGGCTCGGCGTCGTTTGACCTTGTCGAGAAGCTCGCCGGACTGTCGTCAATCACCGAGATCCGCGAAGAGAACCGGTACCCCGTGCTCACGCCTCAGGCCGACGACTCAACCAAGGAGCTGGTCGGTCAGGAGGCGAGTGTCATCAAGATCGGCGCGCCAAAGGTCTGGGCCGACGGTAACATCGGTCAGGGCGTCATCGTCTCCAGCATCGATACCGGAGTTCGAGGCACTCACGAAGCTCTCAAGCGCAATTTCCGCGGCGAGTACGGCTGGTTCGACCCGGAGTCCAAGTTACCGGACCCTTACGATCTCAACGGCCACGGCACCCACACCATGGGCACCATCGCTGGCGCCAAGGGTGTCGGCGTTGCTCCGGGGGCCACGTGGATCTCCTGCCGAGGCTGCCGCACGGACGATTGCCCCGAGTCCGACCTGCTCGACTGCGCACAGTTCATCCTGTGCCCGACGTTGACGGATGGCACCAACCCGGACTGCAGCAAGGCGCCGCAGGTTGTGAGCAACAGCTGGGCAGGCGGTCAAGGTGACCTCTGGTACAAGCCCGCGGTGGACGCCTGGATCAAGGCGGGCATCGTGCCTGTGTTTGCGGCTGGCAACTCTGGTTCAAACTGCTCGACCGTGTTGTCTCCAGGCGACTACCCGAACGTCATCACTGTGGGCTCGGTCACGACCTGGGACCTCGTCGACAGCTGGAGCTCTCGCGGTCCGACCGTGAACGGCCGCCGCAAGCCGGACATCATGGCCCCAGGCTACATGATCCGCTCGTCGTGGAACGAGAGTGACGCCAGTTACAATACCATTTCCGGCACGAGCATGGCCACGCCACACGTCACAGGCTCGGTGGCGCTGCTGCTGTCGGCCAACCCCGATTACTCCATCGACGAGATCATGGTTACGCTCTACACCACGACGGTGCAGACGGGATTGGTGCCGTCCAACTACACCTGCGGCGGCACGAGTGACCTGGACTGGCCAAACAACCAGTACGGCCACGGCCGCGTGAACGTCTTTGACGCGTACCAAGGCTTCCGTCCAGCGCCATAAGCTCATATGAGCGCGCCTTTTTTGCCGGAGGAGATTTCTGTGGTGGACATGAGTGGGTGCTACAGAGAAACCTGTCAACCGGCGCTGCAGTGCCTTTTTTATTTTGTTTTTAACTGACAAGTTCATATCGCTCTCATCAGAGTTTTGTGCGTTGAGCCTTGTTGAACTTGCTTACTATCATCCGGAGTTGTCTCGCTCTTGTAGGATGGTTGTGTGCTTGCATCGGACTGGGATTTCTACTTCATTCTGCGCAACTGACTACAGTGTACACCAAATGATTGGGCTCGCTCAGGAAGGCGCAAGAATGAATGTGCCGAGCCATTTGCTCACGAGACAACGTGCCGCACCACGGTTTGGTTGATTGCTAGCCTCCGTGTATTGCGTCCTAAACCGCTTTAGGATCTGACCAAGCAAAGTCTAACGTTACATCCAATACGCCTCGGTACTGAGGAGAGAAAGGCAGTCAGTCTCTCAGGCTGATTCCTATTGCCGGTGCTTGGTGACTTCGAGGTTCAAGATTTGGTCAGAAGCATCAGCACCTGGAGCACCATTCTTTGCTTCCATCGCGAACGGATGCGTCTGCCGCAAAAGGTGCGAGCGGCTATAACTACTGACCTCGTGTTGAGGTTTTCCTCGATTCTTTGCTTCTTGACGAGCGGCAAAGGTGACAGAGAGAAATACCAATCATGGATATTCGGAGCTACAGAGAGAGCATAGATAGACTAAGCATAGGAAGAAAGAGAGACCTTCGACTTCCGCGCGGGAGTGCAGCTCGATCTTTACCGAAGACCCCAGTTCGCGTGAACCACACGAGTGAAGCAAATGGAGCGCGCCCCAAGTCTCAAGTAGGCGACGAACCCACTCGGGGCAGCTAGATGCACGAGTGCAAGTACGTTAGAAATGCAGTTTACAAACTTTTAGACAGCAAGCAAATCACAGCAATTCTGCTCTTTTACGTATCATAAAAGCGTAGTATTTTTTGTGATTTTCTGGTCCATCCATAAACCGCATGGAAACAGGATATTTTTCGAGTCAAAATCCAGGCAGGTTTTCAACACAATACAACTTGCATGTTGTATGTGCAAGCCTAAAAAAGTCTGCCGTATTTTTTAGGGGGTTTTCATTTTGAAAAAACGTCAAAATGCCGGCAGATTTTACAATTGGCACAATCATCTAAATAAACTCCCAGGGTTTTGGAGAGGTTATGGCGAGGGATTTCTCATGTGCTGCGAAATTGGCATTGCAGCAAGCGCATGTAAAAGGGGCCCTTCTCCTTCTTTCTTCTGAACAAGCAAGAGCGGAGGCTACTTCGAGCAGTGCAGGTAAACTAACCAGCAACGAATCTGGTCGCCTAAGCGTTCCTCAATACACCTCATTATCATCATTATTATCATTATCATTATAACCAGCAACGAACACGACGACTGATCCGCAATGGGTGTGTGGCTCAGACGAGCATTGGTGGATTCCAAGTGGCCTTCGGTTGTGGACTCGACATCAACTCAATCGCACATTGAACGACTCAGCTCCAAATGCATGCATGTCGTGGTCGGGAAGTGGCGAGGATTGCGCCGCGGAGCTCCTTCAAGCAATCGCGGCGTCATCTGTTCCGGCGCACGCACATACAGCATATACGCACCAACAACGGCTCCTGAACAAAGAAATGGGAGATTGAGAGAGAGCACATGGGCAAAATCATGTGAGTCTCACGCACGCGCGCGCATGCAAGTTGAACGATTGAGGTCACACCTCTGGAGCTTACATCTTTTGAGCTTTTACAAATCCTCGTTAGAAACGCTTGGTGTCGATTTAGAAACTTTATAGCATTATAGCAACCGAACAAAAGACATGTTCTTGCTGAACTCCATCTGAAAAACGGCCATCACCACCAACCTCAGCTCACTTGCCACCGGCGATCTGCGAGTACGAGAGCCCTGGGACGAAGGACATGGCGTTGATGACCGTGGAGTAGAAGAAGAGCACGACCGCGAACACGATGATCGCGGCGCTCGCGCCTTTCGTGAAGCCGCCGTACATGCCCGGCTGCTGCGCGTCGAGCTTCTGCACCGGCAGCCAGATAAGCCCACGAGCGCGATCACGTTCACGTCGTAGTTGAGCACAAGCGACCAGAAGACGTTGAGCCGGATGCTCGAGCTGTCGAGCTTCACCTCGCTGGGCGTGTAGAAGTTGTCGCCGCGGAAGAGCCCCTGTGCGTTTGTGCTCACAAACACGCCGATGAGTCGCTGCAGCGAGAGCACGAGCCCGACGGTCGCGCCCTCGGAGCCTTCCTGGATGACCTCGATCAGTGGCGCGACGTTGTTGAGCGTCGTGATGCCGTCACTGATGAACGGCACCGACATGATCGCGCGGTACACGTAGCGGTCGCGCACGGCGTCGAACGCCACGAGCGCCGAGGCCAACAGCTGCGGCACGATCTGGAAGAACGCGCGCCATGAGCGATTCGTGAAGAAGCGCCACGCGAGGACCGTGAAGAGCACGATGACGTCCTGGATCGTCTTGAGCAGCAGCGAATTGTCGTTCGCGGCGCTTTTCGCCCAGCCGCGCACGACGTTGGCCAAATCGCTGAACTTGACCGCGAGGAAGAGCGCGTAGAACGAGATGAACGCGAGGATGCCCCACACGGCGCGCTCCTGCATGATCTTCCAGAAGATCTAGCCGCGGATCTTCATGGGCACGGCCAGCGAATACTGCTCCTCCTTCCGGAAGCGCAGGATGATCGGCAGCGGCAGTGAGGGTCGGCTGGCGTTCAAGCGAGGAGCTCTATTGTAGTGAAGCGAGTGACTTACTTCAACAGAGATCGATTGTATGAAGCGAAGAGCATGCGTGGTATAAACAACACACAAGAACTGGTTAGCTGTTGCGATCATTCTCCAAATTTCCAAGTCGAGCACAAGCGGTCCAGTTCCAGCAAACGATCATGGTATACCTCTTGGAGCTCCATTCCCAACGATTGTTCAAGGGCATCGATATCTAAGGTGGGGGAAATGGAGAGCAAGCAAATGTGCACGCAAGGTTCTCATCAGCCACGCTATACTGAATAGAGAGAGGTACAGCAGCTCGTCGATACTAGAGCTCTTCGCGGTCGAGTTCTTGAGCTTCGCCTTGCGCTGAAACCAGCTCACGACATCTGTATCTACGCGTCCACGGCAAACAACGCGTGAGCTCAAGCAAACTTGTAGCAAATACAACGCACAGGCGAATGTGGGCGCCGTGGACGCACTGGTCGCGCTCGTCTTCGTTCATACTGCCCTGGCGCGGGTGGCTGTCCGAGAGCACCTGGACGCCCGACATAGTGTGTGTGTGTCTGTGTGTGTCTGTGTGTGTGGCTCGCCCGCTCGCGATAGCGACTGACTGGTGAATGCCACATGCCGCAGTGTCGCTAACACGAAGGAAGGGTGCAGCCACTTGACTCCACTCAAGGCGCTTTCTCGCAGCTTCAACCTGTCGTGAATGTTCCACCATTTATCTCTATTTACGAGATTAGTTAAAAACGGTTTCGAGCTTTTTTTTGAATAAAAAACGTAGCCCTACCCTCAGTGTGGGAAAATCGTTGCGGTGTCCAAACTGCTTTTGACTTCACTTTGTATCAAAATCTGTGAACATTCGCAACACTATAGATTTTCGGAGGTTTCACGAAAAGCATAAATTGTTGGAGGATTTGAAAAATCGCAGGTTTGTACAAGAGAAAATTCATACCCCTTCAAAAGCGATGAACGTCTATCACGGCTTTTGAAAAATAAAAAAAATCGATCCATAAATACAGAAATATTTCAAAACCATAAACACATAATTTATCTTCCAAATTTAGAAAATAGAGCTCCACTTTTGCATTTGTTTTACATGCATTTTGTCCATGAAGACTAGTGCGCATTAAGTCGCCGCACTTAAAACAGTACACGACTTCGGAAAAGCAAGTTAAAGTAATTTGTACCAAGTTTTCGCTCACTTTTTCCAAGTGATGTCACCAAATCACGATATAATTCTGGGCGGTTCAGGGAGCAGGGCCGCGCATTACTACGAATGTTCATATCGGCTGCGCTCGACGTCCTCGGGCTCAGGATATGTACTAGAATTGAATGGGTGGGGTGCATTTTCAGCTTGCTTGTGTTCAAATATGTATCATCTTGGTTTTGGTCAAATGCGTCTTCAAGAACGGTTTCAGATTTGCTCTGCGTCCATATCCAGTTCAGTGCTGAACTGAACCGAATCAGATGCGTCCCCATCCAAACATCCCCCTCGACGTTCATTGCCGTCTCCGATATTACTGTAATTAATTCACTGGCAGCAGCAACAGCAGCCTCCTTGTGAATGCGGCTAAGTCGCCACCAGCCCCAAGTCTTTCATTGCTAACCGCGCTTTCCGAATACTGGTGTACTACATGGGTGCGTTTTGGTTTGACAGTGTTTTCCTACGGTAGGCTAATAAGCAGATGACCTCCGATCGTTTCCTTTGGACAAAAGGACCGAGAGTGGGACCGAGAAGCCATCCAATCCAGAGAGTTTTGGAAGCAGCGAGTGATTTGAACCGAGGCTTGGTCTCCAATAACCACCACCACCGCCTCAAATGATGCTTTCCCCAAATCATTTGCACTCGAATCGCTTGGTGGCCACCACGAGCCTAATCAGTTATAATAGTTTCCCATAGTTTGCCTCGTTTCAACAAGTCAGCAGCCCCGCATGTGTGCGTCTGCTGATTGGTGCCGGATGCAAATCAGGGCGCTCCTGATTTGATGCTAATGGGCAGTGAGATCCTTGCTTTTGGCATCGCGTGAGCACGTTCACATCGGTCCAATCAGTCCTCTCACCTGCGAGTACTATTGAATAGTACTGTGGAGAAAACTCCATAGTACTAGCTCACCCATCCATGTTGGTGCGTGGCTGTGTTTATTAAATAGCGCTCTCTGCATGTTCCTATCCACTCACTCATTGCACCATTTGGACGCTTCAAGGCACCGCGAAAACACACACATGTTGGCTCGCTCTTCGCTTCAACATCTTGAGAGAGCCCAACCCACTGGCTGGTCCTCCAGATTCGCTCCCAGACGCCAGCACTAATTTAAATCATTTCCGTTGTGATATGCTCCGTTTGCTCCATTTGTTGGATCTCCTTTCAGCAGCAGACCCTGATCGACCGGTCGATCCACAGAGACTGCCCCATTGGCGTGAGTGTGTAGATCAAGACATCCTTCCTCCCTTCCTTCCCAGCCACACACATGAGCCAACGCTGAGTCATTTTTCCAATGTTTCAATCAGTCAGAGACAGACCGGGATGCGAAAAGTAGTGTGGGTAATGATTTCCACAGACAGGCTTTCCCCACTTGCCACTCAAAATCAACCCACTTGGCTGACTGATTGGCGTTCTTCCTTCATCGCTTTGACTCACTCAACACACCTCCATTGTGGATGGCAGCCAAAGACCCCACCCACTCGCTTTCACAGCGACTTTGACTTGCGTTCACTATGCCCTCACGCCCAGTTTCTAGCCCCATTAGCACGGGTCCCACTCTGCTCTCACCTCATCACCTCTCTCCCCACCTTCCCGCTTCACTCACTTCACACACCCTCCGCTTCTTTCGAAACTCGGTCTCGCGGTTGCTCTCTCATTGCAGCTTTTGCCGTCGACGACGCACTCACTCCAGCTCTTTTCTCTCTCCGCTATCAACCTACCATGAACATCCGCTTCGCGACGTTCCTGGCCGCCGTCGCCGCGGTCGCCGGCTCGGTCGTCGCGTTCCCGTCGCACAAGGTGCACTCGTCGGTGCACCGCACGCTGCAGACGGCCGGCACGGTGAACCTCATCGTGACGCTCGGCGACGGCACCGAGAAGGTCATCGAGGGCTTCCAGGAGGCAGCGTACGTGTCGCGCGACGCCAAGATCGCGGCGCTCAAGGGCAAGCTCGAGAGCGCGCACCAGTCGGTCCTGGGGCCTGTGAGCAAGCTGCTGAGCCAGGAGGCGGCCACCGCCGAGCCACTCTTCTCCAAGTTCAAGACGTTCTGGATCTCCAACCAGGTGTACATCGAGGCTGCGACCTTCGAGCTTGTCGAGAAGCTCGTGGAGCTCCCGTCGGTGGCCGACGTCCGCGAGGAAGTGCTCGCGGTCTCCGGTAAAGAGGCCGTCGACGCCGACCAGTCCACCAAGGAGCTCGTGGGCTACGAGTGGAACGTGGCCAAGATCGGCGCGCCCAAGGTGTGGGCGGACGGCAACATCGGCCAGGGCGTGCTGGTGGCCAGCATCGGCTCGGGCGTGCGCCACACACACGAGTCGCTCGCGCGCAACTTCATCGGCGCGAAGCTCGGCTGGTATGACGCCGAGGACCCCACGGGCAGCGCGACCCCCAAGGACGTGGGCGACGGCCTCGGCACGCACGCCATGGCCATCATCGCCGGCTCCCAGGGCGTGGGTGTGGCGCCGGGCGCGTCCTGGATGACCTGCAAGGGCTGCCGCACGGAGAACTGCCCCGAGTCTGACCTCCTCGCGTGCGCGCAGTGGATCTTGTGTCCGCCTAGCGCCGCGTCCGTGAACGCCACGGCCTCGACGAACGGTACGGCCCCAGCGTGCGGCCAGGCGCCGCGCATCGTGCACAACTCGTGGTTCAGTCTGCAGAACGACAACTGGTTCAAGGCGTCCGTGGACGCGTGGGAGAAGGCCGACATCGTGTCGATCTTCCAGGGAGGCGACTCGGGCCCGGCCTGCTCCACCGTCACGTCTCCAGGCGACTACCCGAACGTGATCAGCGTCGGCTCGGTGTCGTCCTCGAACGCACTCTCGGCGTTTGGCGGCAAGGGCCCGGCGCTCAACAAGCGCGTGAAGCCGGACATCGTGGCCCCAGGCTCCCGCGTACGCTCGGCCGGCGGCGCCAGCGACACCGACTACATGTCCAAGTCGAGCACGAGCATCGCGGCCGCGCACATCGCCGGCGCGGCGGCGCTGCTGCTGAGCGCGCAGCCGGACTTCCTTGTGTCCGAGGTCAAGGTGGCGCTCTACACCACGACGGACCAGACGGGGCTCACGCAGACCGCGGCGTCCAACCTCACGTGCGGTGGCACGTCCGACAAGGTCTGGCCCAACAACCAGTTCGGCCACGGCCTCGTGAACGCGCTCAACCTCTACGAGGGTTTCCGCCCGGCGCCTTAAGTATTTTTTCTCCTTCTGAAATTCCAAGTGTCAAGTGCCAAGCTCCAGTGTTGAAGCGCCAGATCTCAAGATCAAGGGGAGCCAAGGAGCTCTCCAGTTTTGTGCACCTCAGCAGCCAGGTTGCCCTCTCTAGCCAGGCTTCGACTTGGTGGATTTGATTCTGCTTGCGCCAACGTTTTCCACTGTTTTGTCTCGCTTTCTAATATAAACCCAATTGAGCAACTCAAAGCTTCGGGAGGTTGATCTTGAAGTATTCTTTGCTGCGAAGAACGACGACTCACCGAAGTTCGCTTCTTTGAAAAAGAAACTGGAGTTCGTTGGCTTCAAGTGGATCTGGAGCCAACGTGAAGCTTCGGGTAACCTTGTTGCTCCCCTTTCTTCGTCAGAATGCACAGCAACTGAATCTGGAATACTGGAATACACGCTTCACGTGGCTTGTTGAGGGGTTCACGCTTCGAGGCGCGACAGCATGGAGCGACAAAAGCACAAACGCGAGCTCAGCTCTCACCGTTTGCATCGCACCTTGCGCGCGAAAGAGAGCACGTGCACAGTTTCCTTGAGCTGAATATGTGAGCACCAACACCCCAGCCAATGCATGCACTTATACAGGGTTTGTAGTACAGTCACCCCTGTCTATAAGAGCCTCTATGTAAGAGACAACCCTGTCTGTGAGTCACACGCCAGCCAGGAACAAATCAATTAATATAGGAGTTTGTATGGAGCTGTTATGTAAGACACATATGCAGAGCTGTGGACTCTCCAGGAGGTGTCATTCTCATGACCAGCGAATGTTTCCACTTATCAATGGATATACTTCCTCTGTCCCAAAATGTTTGGCACTTTTCGAATCCGAAAGCAAAATCTCTTCACAAAGCAACATTTTTAGCATTCTGATCGTATATTTGAATTGCTTTCGTCAAATCTTATTTTTACAAATTTTCCGTTGCAGA
>JAASGK010000865.1:0-14993 GCA_023334195.1 Globisporangium emineosum
GCAGCGCTTCAGGTGTACGCCAACGAGTCGTATACAGCAGGCGGTCTGGGCTACTTTGGGTGGTCTGGGCTCTACACCACGCACGACTTTGTTGTTGGTGGTCTCGATTCTTCGAAGCACTCGCCGATCATTTACGCAGACTACTGGAAGAACTACAAATACGACGAGAATCTGCTCGAGAGTCTCCCCGTTTCGAGTCTGCACAACAACGCCAAGTACTTTCCACTTGCTGAAGTTGGCTGCGCTGACGACAGCTTTGACTGCAAGAACGCCTGCTCCAGGACTAAGGCTTGCACCGACCGCGAAAAACTGGGAGGCGGGAAGGAGTGTATTGTGGTGATCATGATGTACGACTACTACGATCCAGGCTACTTGCAGGCAGTGTTTGCAAACAACGACGTCCCGGCATATTTTTTCTTTATCGGATACGAAGGAGCTCAGAATTACGCTTTGGAGGCTCAGAAAAGTGGCCAGTCGGTGCTCTTCTATCACTTTGAGCCTGATTTGTCCCACTTCAATTACCCGGGGCTCTTTGATATAGTTTTCCTTCATCGATCAGTCCCAGAACGCGTCGTATTGGCAACAGAAACGTTTGGAGAGCATAGGTATGGGGAGGAAACAGACAACACCGTCGACGTAGACTTCCCCATGGCCAAGTTGTCCAAGTACGCTGCGTCACTCGTCATCAACCAGCAAACCGGTCCTCTTCTGTCCAAATTATCGCTGTCTGATCTGAACATCAACGACATTCTCCGCAAGTACCTCGCCAATCGCCTCCGGGGGGTAGTGCTTGGGATGGATATTGCTGGTCGTTTAAGCGTTCCTCAATACACCTCATTATCATTAAGTACCTCGCCACATCAAGTGATCCAGCTGAGCCAGATCCGTCCTTCCGTGCAGCTTATAACTGGGTGAAGGAGAACTATGCAATCTGGAACCTGTGGCTCGATCGACTGCCGTTGTGCAAGTTCGAGTCGCACATCGAACACCATGTCACCGGGTGCGAAAATGGAAGCGACGCACGCATGATTTCTTTCGAGTGGAGACACCCGAACCCACTCAACGCTTCGCTTGCTTATGATTGCGACAGTGGAGTAGTGCAATTGCCAGATGCGATCGTAACCAGTCGGTCGTGCGAGTGGATCTTGCAAGACGATCGCCGGTGGATTGACTGGACTGACGCAATGCCGACCTGTGACTCGAGCTTTTATAAGTACAACATCAGTGGCTGCGACTCAGCATCGAAGCGAATGGTGCAGTACTTCTGGTTGCTGGCCAACCCATCTGACCCATCAAAGTCTGCAAAGTGCGAAGACGGCAGTGCGCTCCCGGTGAAAGCGCAGATTGACTGCGAGTACATGCCGTTTAGCTCTCCAATTTTCCTGGCGATGGCTGCGATTGCGACTATCATTGCGTTGATTCTCGTCGTTGCGATGATCTTCGTGTCCGAGAACCGGGGAGCTCCCATCGTCAAGCGATCTCAGTTTGATTTCCTCGAACTGATGATCTTCGGTGGACTACTCATTTGCGGCACCGCAGTTGTGTATGCGGGCAACCGCCCAATCTTCTCAGTGCGCTTCGCCCAGTGCTGGTGTCGACAGGGTTCACGACCATCTTCGGTGCGTTGGTGGTGAAGCCACTTCGGGTATATCGGGTTTTCATGCGAAGCTCCATGAAGCGCGTAACACTGACGACGAAGAAGATGCTCAAGTTCCTCTCGATCTTCTACGTTGTCGACGTCGTCATTTTTGCCGCTTGGTTCGGCATCACGTTTCCAGAGCCCACCGTAACAGTCAAGGACGCAGTAGAGTTCTAGGGCAAAGTGGACCGCATCTTGTGCCAGTCGTTGAGCTTCATTTTCACTGCCCTGCTGATCTTCTGGAAGGCGATCCTGTTGTTCCTTGGGCTCTACATTTCGTTCTTGATTCGCAACGTGTCATTAGATTTCCAGGAATCGATGTGGATTTTCGCTTCAGCTATGGTGGTGCTCGTGGGCAGTCTGGTGATTCTACCGCTCGGGTATTTGGTGAAGATGGCGGCTGCACCGTTCTACGTGTTTCTCGCCTGCTCGTTCTTGGTGCGCACAGACTTGACCATGGGCTTCATGCTCACCCTCAAGCTGTTCTCAACGAAGCGCCGCGAGCCTCGGATGCCATGAACAACACAACGGCTTTTGGAGACAGGCGAGGCAGCGGAATTGTAGGGGCCTCCAAATACAATGATGATTCAACTCAAGCTGCCAACACAACTCAAAGCACCCAACTGAAGCTGAAAGCCAAATACGTTGTGGCTTCACTTCATCGACACGCATCAATGTGATTTAGTCCATCATTTTCGCAGCTTCAATCAAGGTGCATTTTGCCTTCAGTCATGTACGCAGTTGAAGGTCTGTGGACTGCTCATGAATATTTATTTTTCTAATATCAAGAGATACATTAAAGTCACTCGACTCACACAAGTTCACTTACTTCTTGTACTCATCTTTGATGATCTTCGCAATAGTTGTGAGCTGCATGTTGCTCGTGCCTTCGTAGATGGTTCCGATCTTGGAATCGCGGAAGAACTTCTCTGCGAGTAGGTACTTGGTGAAGCCAATGCCACCGAGCATTTCGATACATTTCGAGGCCGTCTTCTCAGCAATACGAGAAGAGTGGAGCTTCGCCATGGCAGCTTGCTTCACGAACGGGAGACCAGCATCTTTCAAACGGGCGGCATTGTACACGAGCAAACGCGCGCTTTCGATCTCCAGCGCTGCTTCAGCGTACTGGTGTTGCATAGCTTGGAATTCGCCAATCGCGCTGCCGAATTGGTGGCGATCGAACAAGTACGGGATGGTCTGGTCGTACACACCCTGCGCAAGACCGAGCATTTGTGACGCAATCCCGATACGGCCTTCATTCAGAGTGCTGATCGCAATCTTGTATCCTTTGCCGACCTCGCCCATGATGTTCTCCTTTGGCACCTTCACGTTGTTGAGCAAAACTGGGCAGGTGGAGGAAGCGCGGATGCCCAGCTTGTCTTCGGGCTTTCCAATCTCAAGACCTTCCATGTCGCGGTCAACGATGAAGCAAGTGATACCCTTGTAGCCCTTCGATGGGTCAACATTCGCAAACACCAAGTATACGCCAGCGTACTCAGCGTTCGAGATCCACATCTTCTGACCGTTCAACGTGTAGTAGCTTCCATCTGCTGAAACGTCTGCGCGCGTCTTCAGCGCAAACGCGTCACTCCCAGACCCAGCTTCACTCAAACAGAAGCTTCCAATCTATTTCAATAAAGAATACCATCGATTATCAACACATCGTGACGATCTTTCGAAACAATAATCATGTGACGTACCATTTCCGAGCTGAGCTTTGGGAGGTATTTTTGCTTCTGCTCTTCGGATCCGTGAAACTACAAACAGCACAGCATTTTTGCGAGTTACTTGGGGAAATAGCACGCTGCATCACCAAACACATAACTTACCAGAAATACATTGTTCACGACGGTGTTCTGCAGGTCACACAAAAGACCAACGACTGGGTCCACTTTCGACAGCTCTTCAATCGTGATGCACAAGCTCATGAACGATGCCTCACTGCCACCGTACTCGGCTGGGATTTCCACAGAGAGCAACTGCCATTATCAAACCAACCAACAAACACACATAGGTCACGTCAGTTATCTTGAATGTTGGTTTCAAGTCTTCCTCTCACAGTGGTCCCGACTTACCCCGTTCTCAAAGAGTCCTTTCGTGATGGCGTGGTCCATCTCGCCGGCTTGGTCCATACTTTGCACGCGCGGAGCGACCACATCGGCAGCAAACTTGGCGACTGCATATACCCAAACACAAATTCCATAAGCTCGTCGTCGGAGACAATGCACTCAGCAACTTCAGCTGCAACGCGGCCGACCATAACGCTACCCACCCGTGTCTTTGAACATGGTCTCCTCTTCCGACAGCTGCGTGAGCGGCGCGAATGTGTAGTTGGAGCGAGCGCCGCCATTGAGCGTTTTGAGCGCGCGCAGAGGCTGCTGCTGCTGCTTGGTCATGGAACGTGCGAGCGAGCGCACCGCGAGTCCCCGCATCGTCGACGCCATCGTTGCTTCAGTAGTCTGCTGTTGTCTTGGACTGCGAGCGAATTCGCAAATGCGGTTGTGTTACGTTTGATGATTGATCCACCCAGTCACCCACTCAACTTCAAGTGGACCAGAAACTCCAAGCAGGTGTTTGGAAGGCTCGCTGTTCGTCTCACATACAGTATAGGCGCTTTTATACCGTACTTTACAGCCAAAAGTGTGCTTCTGCATTGCAATATTGTGTCCACTTTAACAACCCTAGATTTGTCCTAAATTACCCTACAATGTCCTAGATGCATGCCTATATAAATGTGGGTCACACTATATTATAATTAGTAAAAGTAAGCAACCCACACTATTTACGGGAAGTTGAAGTCCTATATCCTAGATTAAGGTTTCTGATAATTATCCACACGAGAAGGGGAAGGATTTCCTTTGTGCACGCGTGGCACATGGTTGAACGTTGTTAGTGAAAAGAAAGCAAGCAAAGAAGCAGCATAGACGAGTGAGCACGCGCGCGAACAAAACGACGCGCATTCTCTTCGCTCTGTCTGCATCTGCCGCACTATCGAACGTCGTGTGAAGGGGTGAAGCGTCCAAGCCTCAGCTGCGCTCACTGCATCTCTCTATCGACGCATTGTTAATCAGCAAGCTCCACACCCAGGTGTTTCAAGACAGAAAAGAAGACGAGAAGCGATCTCCATGGACATGTACGGGCAACACAACGCGTCGCTGCCGCACCACGTCACACCGGACGTTGAGTTCGGAATCGGCGGTGGCGGCAATGGCAGCGGTGGGCTCTACGACGACCACCATAACCACCCATTGCTCGGAAGCAACAGCACAGCGTCACATGCGTACGCGCGCAAGATCGACTTGAAGACGCCGCTCATGGTCGTCTCTGGCGTCGGCTTGCTCTTTTTGCTATTCAGCTCGGAGTTTCGACCGATCTTCCTCGTGCTCACGATCTGCGGCTACGGCACGCTCTTTTCATTGTACCTGTCGCATTGGGTGCTCAGTAAAGACGACGGCACGCCCGAGATGCGCGAAGTCTCGAACCCGATCCGCGAAGGCGCCGAAGGGTTCCTGCGAATCCAGTACACTGCGATTTCACGTATCGCGGTGGGCATCGCTGGGCTTATTTTCTTCAGCTATGCGCTGCGTCCAACGAGCACATTGGCGTCGGGAGTTGAGAAACTGGGCAACATCACGCTGGGAGTGTTGTGCGCGATCTCGTTCCTCATCGGCGCGGTTTGTTCAGCAGGCGCTGGGTACATCAGCATGTGGGTGTCTGCGCAGGCGAACATCCGCGTGACAAGCGCTGCGAGACGATCGTATGGTGAAGCGCTGCTGATCTGTTTCCGCGGCGGAGCGTTCTCGGCAGTGCTGGATATCACGCTTTGCGTGGCTGGTGTGAGCATCTTGTACGTCTCTTTGTACACGATGTTCTCGTCGACTCTCGAGGCGACCGATATCCCGTTGCTCATGGTTGGATACGGCTTTGGCGCGTCGTTTGTCGCGCTATTTATGCAACTCGGAGGCGGAATTTACACCAAGGCAGCGGATGTCGGCGCGGATCTTGTGGGCAAAGTGGAAGCAGGTATTCCCGAAGACGATCCTCGCAACCCCGCAGTGATCGCAGATCTCGTCGGCGACATGGTGGGCGACTGCGTCGGCAGTAGTGCCGACGTCTTTGAAAGTGTGGCTGCTGAGATCATTGGTGCGATGATTCTCGGTGGAACACTGGCGCGTGAGTCCCAACTGGAGTATCCAGTCGCATTCGTGTTCTTCCCAGTGGTCGTGCACGCGTTTGATATCATTGTGAGCAGCATTGGGATCATGATGGTCACTGCTCCAAGCGAAGTCGAGTCTGCGCGCGGCAACCACAACCCAATGGGAACGCTTCAGACCGGGTACAACGTGTCGCTTGGGCTCGCGCTCGTTGCGTTCTGCTTCACGACTAGGTGGCTCTTGTACAGCGAGGCGCACCCGAATGCGTGGTTCCACTTCTTCTTGTGTGGCGTCGTCGGTATGGTCACTGCGTACGTGTTTGTGAAATCCACGCAGTACTACACCGATTATGCGTACTACCCAGTGCGAAGCATCGCGAAGGCGAGTACGACTGGTCATGGAACGAACATCATCACTGGTGTTGCAGTGGGAATGAAATCCACGGTCGTGCCGACGCTCATGGTCAGTGTCGCTGTCATCAGTGCGTACCACCTCGGCGCTAGTTCTGGTATCGGAGGTCCAAACAACCGCCACGCTGGACTCTTTGGAACTGCTGTGGCTACAATGGGCATGCTCTCGTCGGCTGTGTTCGTGCTGGCGATGAACAACTACGGCCCAATCGCGGATAATGCTGGTGGCATCGCTGAAATGAGCAGCCAGCCAGAGTACGTTCGCGACGCCACGGACAAGCTTGATGCGGCTGGAAACGTCACAAAGGCGATCACAAAGGGATACTCGATCGGGTCTGCTGCGCTCGCATGCTTTGTGCTGTTTGGCGCATTCATGGATGAGTTTTCGGAATTTGCTGGCAAAGAATTCAAAACTGTCGATATTGCGACGGTCGAAGTGCTCGTTGGTGGACTCTTGGGCACAATGATGGTGTTCTTCTTCACGGGTCTCGCAGTTGCAGCTGTTGGTGACACTGCTGGTGAAGTTGTGAACGAAGTGCGCCGCCAGTTCGAGATGTACCCTGGGATCATGGAGGGCAAGCAGAAACCGGACTACCGCACGTGCGTTGCGCTTGTGACAGAAGCCGCTCTGAAGCAGATGCGATTACCAGGTCTGCTCGCTGTCTTGCTTCCGGTGGCGGTCGGTTTGGTCTTCCGAGTGGTGAGTTCTCTGCTCTTATTGACTTTGGTTTCCCACTGCTCCAAATCTTTATTAACGTTATCTCTCTGTTTTTTGTCGTTAGATTGGAGAATACCAAGGAAAACCGCTGCTCGGCGCAGAAGTTCTTGCTGGCTACCTCATGTTTGGCACGGTTACTGGCATCATGATGGCGCTGTTCCTTGACAACGTCGGCGGTGCATGGGATAACGCGAAGAAGTATGTGGAGCTGGGCAACTTTGGTGGCAAGGGCAGCGAAGCGCACAAGGCTGCTGTCACGGGCGACACGGTTGGTGATCCGTTCAAAGACACTGCTGGACCAGCGCTCCATGTTGTGATCAAGCTGCTGTCGACCACGGTGCTCGTGTTTGGACCACTTTTCGTGTCGCGTGTTGCAGAGGCTCCATAATTGAGAGGGGAGTCTGAAAAAGTTTGAAGACAAGGGGCGAAGTTCCGTCCGACGAGAGGAGAGCGTGGGCGGAGGTGGCACGCGTGCATTTTTCTCGAGTTGTCCTCTTTCGCTGCTCCAAAATGGTCCTAAAAATCAACATCCTTGTGATTTTTTACTGCGTTTTTCAGTCAACCACACAACTGCCACATAATTTTGTGTGTAGCTATTGATAATTCTACAGTTGAGGTCCTCGCGAGATACGTGTAGTTATTATGAGGCTTCAGTGTCTGCGTGTCGCAATCTGAAATCTTGCTCAAAAAGCGTCAGCCCAGTTTGAAGCAGAACGCGAAAGCAAGAGAGAGAAAGGAGAAAGCGAGATCAGCATGAGCGGCAAGAAGCCCAAGAAGCAGCAGCAGGCGCCCGCGTCGCCCTCGGCAGCGTCTGCCAGCGGCCGCGAGGAGCACCAAGAGAGCGAGATGCGCGCGTCCGACATCTCGGACGAGTCGAGCGTGGTCTCGTCCCCGCGTCGAGGGGGCCACGAGCGCCCACGGTTCGACTCGAAGGCGTCCTGGGCGGACTCGACGCGCTTCGACATGGGGAGAGCGGACTCGCGCGCGTCCGACATCTCGGCGAGAGACTTGCGCCTCACGACGCTCTCCAAATCACACGTGAGCAGCCGCAACCGCTCGCACTCGAATGCGTCTCGCCTCTCGCGCGCGTCGAGTCGTGCAAGTAATGCGGGGGGAAACCGAGGTCGCCAGTCGTCGTTCGTGTCCAACTTTGGCGTCACCAAGGGCCGAAAAGACAGCAACGCGCTCTCGACGATCACGGAGAACTGGAACCTCGCAGACGACCAGTTTGGCAGTCCGTTTGCGGATTTTGACGCGCAAGGTAGGTCCCAAGACCACCAAAGAACAACAGAGAAGGGGGTCGACAATGCGAGAGAGAATGTAATGGCAGCGTCTAATGGTCTGTATGTGTGATATGTTTTTTCTGCGTTGGTGCAAACAGATCAACCGATCCGCGATCAGCTGCAGCGCGGATTGAACATTATCAATGACCACACGGTACGTCCCCTCCATCGATCGATTGATGACATTGCTTGTTTATATTGACGCATCTTGTTTCATTGTCTGTGATGTGTTTGCAATGTCCATGTGCAGACAAAGCTGAAGGAAATCGAAGATGCCATCACGGCGGCCATGTCGGAAGTCTGGGGCTATTGGGTACACTTTTGTTCTGTTTCTGTCATTGTCGTCATTCCGTTCCGCTAATCTCGCTCCTCTTTCCACGTACCATGCTGTAGGCGGACCCGATTCAGCTCTTCCTGCACCCTGCCGAGCGTGTCGACGTCCAGGATCTCATCAAAACCGACAACGAGCTTTTCAACAAAGTGCTCACTGTGTTCTCGGTACTCTGTGATGAAATCTCGGAGCTCAAAGTAACGGTCGAAGACAATTTCTACCCGGCGCTGATCATGTTTGGGCAGGCGTGTCATGGTGAAGAAGGCGAAGTGAAAGCGGGCGAAGACGAAGTTCACATTGGACGCATGCTCCCGTTCTTCCAGGACATTTCCAACTTTGTGGACCGCTGCAACGCCATCACGATCAACATGATCCACCAACTCGCGAGCTTATACCAGAGTTTCCAGAAGCTTTGGAAGTCAACGTTCAAGCTCGTGCACTTGCACCCAGTATTTGATGCACTCGCGAGTCTTTTGGAGGTGATGATCACAATTGACGCGATCGTGATTGACAACCCTAACATCATCACCTCGTGGGACAAGTACAAGCGCATGATGCAGTATGTGCGTGCGGACCCCACGCGATACAACATCACAGTGGAGAAAGTCAAGCAGTTTGAGCGACTTCTCGTGAGTTTGGATCAGACCATCATGAGTGCCCAAGTGTTCCAAACGTGCATCGAGCAAGATTTTGAAGCCTTTTCATCGCTGGACCCTGGTGACGAAGACGACGAAGACCGCAGCGATGATGGAGAGAGCGGACGCGCGAGCAGCGACCGCGAATCCAAGATCGACATTCGCGCGAACCGAGTGTTTCTAGACGAATTCTTGCACTGCATCAGTGCGAGATTGGGGGTCGTGGAAGCAGCGATCAACTCGGCCACGGAAACTTACGAGCGCA
This sequence comes from Globisporangium emineosum, assembly GCA_023334195.1. Taxonomy (NCBI): domain Eukaryota; phylum Oomycota; class Peronosporomycetes; order Pythiales; family Pythiaceae; genus Globisporangium; species Globisporangium emineosum. The sequence continues at coordinate 9,436 of JAASGK010000865.1, forward strand.
ACAACCTCGTGGGTACAGCTGGGTTGTACGTGTTACACCGCCGCTTGCTTCCAGCGAATGTGCCGGCTGATCCAGCGCTTTACAAGCGTTTGTGGGAAACCCAGATGAAAGCGCCATGCGTCACGATCTGCGGCAAGATCCTCTGGTACGTTCCTGATTTCCTGTTGAAGTATGCGCCGATGAACTCCAAGAAGCTCCAGCCGGCGGATATTGTGCAGTTCCGACGTGAGTATTTGCACGGGCTCGATGAAGCGTTCCCAGGTGATGTTGCATCTGCGAAGATGGAGCTAAATGCGTGGCTCGTGCGCATGGAGTCTTTCTTCCAGCCTACAACGCGTGGGATGGGAGACGCATCGAGAACACTGAGCGTTCGTGGAAACCTGATTCTGAAAGGTCTTATTCTCGCGAAACGTGTTCAGACGATGATGCACACATTGGTGAATCTCCACTTGGCGCTGGGCATTCCGATGCAGAAGCGAGTCGTTCGTCCATTGTATACGTGCATCGAGATCCTCAAGGCGGTGGAGTTTATGTTTGCGAGAAAGAACCCGATCTTAGCCGAGTGCACATCGCTGCTGATTCGCCAAGTGACCCACTCGCTGTTTGCGTTTTTCCGTCCGCTGAAGGCCAAACTAGAAGCTAGTAAGCGATTCGACGACACCAAGCTCGATGTGCTCGCTGCAGTGACAGTTCTGGAAGACATTCTCCACAGCGGGGAATCGTTCTCGTACACTCGGATCACAGTGTTGGATCTTGCCACCCAGATTGCGTTGATCTCACCGGACAGTGGCGCAAGCGTGGTGGATGGCGACGGACCCATCGGTCTCAAGAATGCTGACGAACCCATCAAGCTGATCTGGAAGCTGCGTTTGCTGAGCGACTTCCAGCGCAAGATCCGTAATGCTTGCGATTGCTCATTTTTCTACTGGAGTCGCGAATTGCTGCACCCGTTCCTGCAGGATTTGTACGGCCAGCCCGAGCAGGCGAACCGCATCCAGTACGTGATTGGAGGATTTTTGGATGCCATCAAGCTGCTGCGTGGGGCGCAGCATGAAACTGACAACGCGTTGTACGTCAACGCGTACTCGACGTTCATCGATTCCGTCATCGAAGAGGAGATTGTCGAGAATCTGTGCAAGGACGTGGAAAACGATCTTCGTCTGCATATCCATTCGGTGCATCTCGACCACCTGGACGCTCCGAACCCGAAAAGCGCAGACTTCAAGGTGCTGCACTACTACTTGGACTTGCGTCCGATCCGCCTCCATGGGAAAACGCTCGATCTTCGACTCCAGGTGACGCATTACCTCGAGAGCACGTTCTACAACCTGACGACTGTCGCACTGCACGACTGGAAAACGTATGGCGAGATGCGAAATCTCGCAAACGACAAGTACGGGCTGAGTCTCGCGGACAACCATTTGCCGATGGGTTCGTTGGACCAAGGACTAGATATCCTGCAGATCATGCGCAACATCCAGATCTTCGTTGCTCGATACAACTATAACCTGAACCAGCAGTTCTTCTTGGAGCGACGAAGCGACAAGGGCTCGCGACATCTCAACTCGATCAACATCCACTCGATTGCGAGCTCGATTCGCACCCACGGTATGGGGATCATGAACACGACGGTGAACTTCACGTATCAATTCTTGACCAAGAAGTTTGACATCTTTTCGCAGTTTTTGTTTGACGAGTACATCAAAAGCTACCTGCAGCGCGAGAAGCGATGGTACAAGAAGCACCGCGACGATCCAAATGTCGACAACAAGTACCCCTACGAGCGCGCGTTCCAGTTTAACAAGGACATTCGTAAGCTGGGCGTGTCGGACTCAGGCAAAACTTTTCTGGACCAATTCCGCATGCTCATCACGGAGATCGGCAATGCACTCGGGTACGTTCGCATGGTGCGCTCGGCCGGTATGAACTACTGTAGCAACGCGATCAAGTTTGTCCCCGACCTGAACCACACGCATTTCAAGTTTGAAGCGTACGCTGGCGATGGCCTCCCGCAGGAGACAGATGAAGAGACTGGTGACGTCACGCAGCAGGAGATCAACGGCGCGAAGTTATCGCGGGAGACCGTCATTGCGGCGAAAAACCTCGACTCGGTGATCTCCACGCTGGCAAAGAACTTTTCCGAGAACAACGACTACTTCAAGGTGCTCGTGAAGGTCTTCCAGGATGTGACTGCGAGCGACGAGCAGAAGCACTTGGTGAACTTTTACCACATCATCCCCGCGCTGACGATCAACTTTGTCGAGACGACGGTCCAAGCGAAGGACCTGATGTACAAGAACACTCGGCGCCGCGAGTCGTACTTCTCGGACGACGGCTTTGCGATCGGACTCGCGTACATTCTGGCCATTCTCAACCAGGGAGAGGTAAGACGATGGTTTTTGATTATTCCCGAGTTGGGTGGTGAGGATGCTAATAATTGTGTACCTTGTTGGTTTGTGTGTGTAGGCGTTCGACGCACTGCACTGGTTTGAAGAAGTGGTGCGCAAGTACAAGGATGAGGAAGACGCGTACAATGTAAGTGGGAAAGGCTGTATGCATGGATCATTTTGGGAAATGATCTCGAGTCTCATTATTTGTTGCGCTGTATTTGTCATGTTTTTTAGCTCAAACAAGCAGAGCGCGAGGAGCGAAAGAGAGAGCAGGCGCTGCGCCAGCAAAAGGAGACGACGGCCGAGCTCATCGACGACGAAGAGGAAGTGCACACGCTACAGCTCACGGCCAAGCGCATCGAGCTCAATCGCCGCGAGTTTGATCTGCTGGACTGGTCGCTCAACGGCGCGCGCATCTTCTTCAAGGATTAAACGAATTACACCAACATAAACAAAAAACGAAGCAAGATGTACAAAGAAGCACCCACAAGCGCACACAAGAGCGATAAAAGAAGAAACAAGGCAAGCAAATGGAGCCAACCAGCAACTACCACAATCAGCTTAGTCACAACGCACGCTCACATTAAATTCATCCAAATATCCATTCTCTTGCTCTCGCTTGTTTTGCCTTCGCTCTCTCTCTTTCTTCCAGTCGCTCACGGCCAGTCGGCCGTGCGATCTTTTTGCTGTTGTTGTTCCGGTGCTTTTGCAACTAGCTCACTGGCGCTTCTTAGTAGCGTGCTTCGACGATTTGGTAGTGTCTTGCATAAACTTCATCACCCAGTAGCCCTGCCTCATGCACACACAAACAGCGCATCCGTTAGTGGTCTATGGCCGCTGTGCATGCCGCCAGCTCACACACAAGGAGAGAAAGAGAGAGAGAAAGAGCGCGACCCACCCATATGCAGAGAGAGCGAGAGGAAGGAGAGAAAGGGAGAGAGCGTAGTTCTTACCAGCACGAGCACGTGCAACCCCACGAGCGCGTACACGAACGCGTTCAGGCCGACGCCGAGCCCCGGGCCGAGCAGTCCGCCAGCAGCAGCTTCCGTCGCCATTCTTGCTCTTCTGGGTTCGTTCTTTTTCTGTTGTGAGCCGCCCGCCGATTGACAGCTTCATGTTGCTTGGCTTTGTGGTGGCTTCTTCGGATTGGCTGAAAAAGGTGTAATCCTGTTTAAAATACTAAATTCCCTTCATCCTTACTAAAATAAAGTCTGAGAGGGAGCCTTTATACAATATAAAGAGGATTCCCCTAATACTTACAGAGATCAAATCAAAAAGGGAAAACATATTTTTGAATGTGTTTCCCCCTTTTGACTTGATGGGTTTTAGCAATAAATTAGATAAACTGTTGTTTCAAATGCTCACATATATTATTTGTCAAATTGTGATATTATTTCAACACAACATCACTAATGTGATATTTCCCGGATTTGCCAGCTCCCTCACCCTCGTTTCCGCTTACAACCATGCATTCTCAGCGACGGAGGCGCTGAAGTCTATCAAGCGTCAGGTCTCCAAAGGCGATGTTCTCTGTGTGCGTAAAGCAGCCGTTTTCTCGGTTTCACGTAACTATACGCTACGTGTTGCCTCGATTTTCGGTGAAACCAAATCAACTGACGTAAGTCAAATGGGTATCTTTACGTATTTCATACTTAGTGCATATCACGCGCCCAACGAGACTGCTGTGACCAGTTCTGGAGAGTCAATGCGACTCACACAGCACGTACGCTACAGTAGTGCTCGGCCATTGTGGTCATTACAGTAAGGGTGGACTAGAGAAGAATCCAAAGGTTCGGCTCCAAAACGTCGGTAAAAGTGATGGTTTCCCGGTACAGCAGTCGCGCATCTGCTTCACCGTATTGCCCGTGACCTCGTACGCGTTCTTGGAGTGGATTTGCGAGAGTTTGATGAGGAGGTTCGCTTGTAGGTCCGCCACCTGAACCAGGAACTTGATGTTCGTGATGACGACGCCATTCGCCACGCCGAAACGGTCTTAGAGCGCCACCCCCGGTGCACACTCGAAGCGCTCTCTTTGACCGAGTTCAAGCTGCTTCGCTGGAGCGCGACGAGGTCTGGGAACACGCGAAGGTAGATCTTACGGCTGCACCATACCCAATGACGAACACTGGGAAGAGTGCAGAGAATACGATCGAGACCTTCATATTTGGCAGTGGATGGCGTTCCAGACACGCATCGGCGAACGCTCGGGGACACCTGGGTCAAGTTCCGAGATCCCGAGCGCATACTCGTAGTCGCTTGCTTGCTGTTACCGCTTGCTTGGATCCACGACTTGACAGCTACTAATGCACAGGCAAGTGCGAGTTACGGTTATGTGTGAAGGAAAATCCCAGCGTTTGAGAAGTCTACTTTGTTTCCTCTTCTTAATTCCGCATCACTATTTCATTAACCCGAGTCGAGAAGCGTGTGTATTGGGTGTACCACAGAACACAGAGTAATCGCCACAGTCCGAGGCGTGCCTGGGCTTGGACGAGTGAATTGGACACCTTACACTGCGCATGAATGGCTCGGTATCTCCTTCAACGAGTACATAGTTTCAGAGGCATTCCTGCAAACTGGAGCAGGAGACTCATTTTTCTTTTTCCTTTTCTTTTTACCATGGGATCTTCTGCAACGAACCCCCTAAATAATAGATATTAGATTGTGAGCCTCTCTCGGTCAGTGTCACAAGATGAGAAGGTGGGAAAACGGTCTTGGCAAAGCTTGTTATGTAAACGACTGGTTGTGGCCGCAGTGTCTTCCCGATGAGATCTGTAGCCCAGGTCACTAAGTCGCCCAATCGTTCTTCTCTATTGTGTGTATGTGACGTGTACTCATCATGTACTGATCTTTCGAAGGCAGATTGTGTGCCGAGTGAGGGGCGGGACACTGTCACTGATAAGGATAGCACCGTCGTCACCCCTTCACCCCCGGTCTATTAATAAGACCCGCGGTGTCCTGTGCCGGATCAATTGGAAAGCCCCCATGCAAATACACACACTCTCCCAAGTGTACTCATCTTTGCTTGCTTGCTTGTGGTTCCCATGTGCTGAGGCAAAACGCCACAAGCAAACGCAAACGTGGGCTGACAGTGAGGTTTGAACTTGGCTTCATTAAGCTCAAATGCTGTCTATTCTGAGTGTATGATAAGGTCCAGCTGACGTAGTCTTA
>JAASGK010000866.1:0-14989 GCA_023334195.1 Globisporangium emineosum
ACTGTATTGTTCGTACTGTTCGTAACTTTCCCATTTCTCGTAACTTACGACTTCTCTCTGTAATTTACATATCAATATTACAAAAGGGGCAGAATTTTTATTTACGGCTAAAATAGGGGCATTTTTTTTATTTCCCCTTCAAAATATAACTGAATGATGAATGCTTTAACATATCGAAAATACTGCTTGTTAAAGCATCCTTTAATGTGCCAATGACAAAAAAGTATCAAAAGGAATCACTTCTGTCAAAAATAGATCAACTGGAAAATAAAATACAGAGTGGATAAATGACGTAATATAAAGAGTAACATACATTTAGATAGAAAACTACGCTCCGGATTGTGAAACTTCAAGTTGTTGCAACATTGGGCGGTTTGGTCTACTATTCAACTATCTGTCATACTTCACTCGCATAAGTATGGGAAGCCAGATTGACACACAAAGCTGCTAAAGTGGCACCGCTAGAAAGTCGCGGAAAGATCGGAGGCGAGGTGAATCTCTGCTCAATAAAAAAGTGGAGAATTGAATTTGTTGGAGTTCGAGTTCATCAAGAATATTACGGTATAATGAACGCGTTTGCATGGATGAACTTGGCAGATAGGTACCTGCTGTTGATGTCGTGTACCTTACAATCGCATACAGCGCGATTGGATTCATCTACGTGACAGCCATGTCGAATATCGACTCCTTTATCGTTTACCGATGACATTTAGTGAAAATCCAATTGTTGATACTCCAATTGTGCTGTAGATACAAACTTGCGTTCGCACTACTGCTACTACGTCCGCAGCAATGAATGGGTGGAATGAGATCAAAGCCAACCACCTGATACTAATGGCGGCGCGAATCAAACAACTCAGCGGGCAGGTCGCGTGGGCCACTTGGAATCACGTCAAGTGACACCATAACAAGATGGCGGATTTCCTCGCAAATCGCGCGATAGAGACCAAAGCGTCACTCACAATGACAGTAGACACACACCCTCTCCACCAAGCCAAGATCACGAAAGTCCGAGAGTTACTCATCGGAGATATCCAAGGAACGATCTCAGAGGCCAGCGAAACAACAATGGTAGATCTGCTTAAGAAAACATACGTCTCTAAAACTTACCAACGTTAAATAGACAACCTTTTCTCTCTCTACTGCGCTCGCAGTATGTACAAGACTTGTGGTCGCACTCCAACTCAGCAGTTGTGCTTCTATCCTTAGAGTTCATATATGGGTTTATTATGGTCGGTTAGAAGCATTACCGTGGTTTAGATTAATCATATGATAAAATCAACAACACCGACCATGCCTTCAGAAATACAATCGATGACGCTGTTGTCGTCGTTACGAGCCAAGTTGGCTCAGCCAACTACTACCTGCAGCACTTTTTTATATTCAACGATAATCGTGGGGAACTGTTGATCAAGTAAGTTACAGCTAAATTCAAGAAGACGCGCTAAACTAGAGAACCCGTGGCCTTTAAATTTTGACTCTAACCTAAGATGTGTGATATTTGGTTTGATGAGTTGACTCTGTTGACGAATTAGCGTGTTTACTTGAATGCTGCATATCCACGCCACTTTAAAGTGGGGCCAATCTTGTTCGGAGTGACTGCAATAAGCTTCAGTCGCATCTTTTGGGAGTTATATCAGTGCATAACTGTATGTGTTGTTACGAAGGTGTTGAATGCGTAAATTGGAGCTTGTCATAAGTATATTTTCAACTATATACCTAGTGATACTAAACTATTTATCAGCTTGTCAACAATGTAGCGTGGGTCAGCATGCATATACAGATTGCTCAGTTTCGGGTTTATGCAGTTGTGCTACGAATACAAACAGAGAGTGTTACTGAGAGTTCCAGTATTTAAATGTAGATGAATACTATCTACTAAAGTACATCACAATACTGAATGCTAGTTTACAGTTATGACAGTGCTGGAAATGCTCTTGAAAGTACACTCTTCACCACAGTAATGATGTGGTGATAAGGCTGGAAAGGAAACATATAGCCGTCTATTTGCATGATGAGTTATGGGAGTCAATGATCGGGCAGGTAATCTCAACATTCTGTAATCTCTCTGCAACATGTCGATGCTATCTTGACAAATTCGTACAAATCACATATTACCAGAACTAGAGTATGACCAAACTATTTTTTTGAATCGATAAGAAGCTATCCAAAATAGTGAATTTGGAATAGCAGGTCGTCCTATACAGCACTCTCGTATGTATGCGTTCTTTTTGTTCTCATTTTGTTCTCATTTATTTTACATTCAGTTAGTTCAACATAAACACGTTTCTAAACAAGCATACATAGTCAATGTTTTCAAACCAAAGCATGGTACGAAACTGTCTGAGGGAATGGTAACTCAGGCTGTGATTTTGCTGGAAAAAACACAATGATAAACTACCGGGTTTATTACGTCATTTATCCACTCTGTATTTTATTTTCCAATTGATCCTTTTTTGACAGAGGCGATCCCTTTTTGTCTGTACCGATCAGATTGATCCTTTTTGTCATTTCCCCCCTTGAAGTTCCCATTGTTGCATCAACAAGCATTTGTCAAACGGAAAGCTGTCCCAGTCGACTGTCATTTCCAGATCTGCTGCTTCCGTCCTAAACAGCAGCCATGTCCAAGCTCATCCGCGAACCCTCGGCGCTCACCATCTACCGCCCAGGTCTCTTTAACGGCAAAGTGGTGCGTCTCTCAGTGTCTGTCCTCTCCCTACAGTATACACCGCATATGTTAAACTGACGCTGATACTCCTCTCTGTGTGCAAATCCAACTGATAGGCGGTTGTGACTGGTGGCGGCACCGGCATCGGCAAATCCATCGCCCACGAGCTGGCGCTTCTGGGCTGCACTGTCGTCATCGCTGCGCGGTGAGTTTGAGCATGTTACGACAGCAATAGCGAGGTGGCGTGGACTCATTTCTCCCGTGTTTGTTTACGTGTGTCTTTCTGTAGTAACGCAGAGCGATTGAACGCGGCTGCGGACGCCATCCGTGCCGAACTCGGGAGCGTGAACCGCAAAGACTCGATTTACACGATCACGTGTGACATCCGCAGCGAAGAGCAGGTATGAAAGCTGCCTGATACGGGTCGCGGGAATTTGCGTGACTGAAATCTAACGGGGGACATTTTTTGCGGATGTTCAGGTGAACAACCTCATCGATGAGACCCTCGCCAAGTTCAAGCGCATTGACTTCTTGGTGAACAACGGTGCGTCAGACAATGCACATCCAGTGTCTGTGAAGTTTGAACGCCTGAGCATTAAGCCGCAATTGTTGTTGCCTTACTGTTCACAGCTGGCGGCCAATTCCGCGCCTTGATTTCTGATGTCAAGTTGAAGGGCTGGGAAGCTGTGATGCGCACCAACCTGTAAGAAATGTGTGTTCTCTACCTGCATGTTGTTTGGGGAGATGATTATCATTATATGATGTTTAATTCTGTATGTAGCACGGGAACCTTCCTGGTGACGAAGAAGGCGTACCACGCGTGGATGAAGGAGAACGGCGGCAACATCGTGAACATCATCTTGGTCATGGAGAACGGCTACCCAATGATGGCGCACAGTGCTGCGGCGCGCGCTGGTATCCAAAACCTGACCAAGTCGCTAGCTGTGGAGTGGGCTTCCTCGGGAATCACCATCAACTGTGTCGCTCCTGTACGTAGTTTGCCAGATTTGCCACACACACACCTCTGTCATGCTCTCACTATTTGGACTGACGTGTACTCTCATTAACAGGGCATCATTTTGTCGAGCGGTGCAGACAACTACAAGGGAGGTGCTGCTGAGTTTGTGACCGCTGCCGAGAAGGTCACGGTTGCGACGCGTGTGGGCAGCGTCGAAGAAGTGTCTGCGGGCGTGCTCTTCTACCTCACTCCAGCTGCGCAGTACACCACGGGCACGACGCTGCACGTCGACGGCGGCTGGCATTTGATGGGTCCGCTTTTGGATGTCGCGCCGCACAAGAACAACAAGGCGTACGGCACCTGCAAGTTGTAAATGAACAGCAAACGAGCGAAACGAGACGAGGGCTTGAAAGCGCCCCCTCCCGTAGCTCCTTCATTGTGGAAAAAAAAAGCTCTGCTTGTGCAAGAAAACAACGAATGTGTGACTTTTACTTTTGTTCAACGCTCACTGTGGCTGTATTGAATGAGAGAAAATCGTAAAAGAAAAAGAAACTTGCAGCAGTCATGCGTCCCTCTTCCTGCCGCTGCTTAAAACTGTTGTTGACGGAGACGCTGGCGCTGCTCTTGCTCAAGCGCATCGCGCACGATGACTTTCCCCACGACGTACACGCCGCTCGCCACCATTCCATACATGGCAAATAAATACGATGCGATCACACTCGCGCCGCCAACGAACCCGAGCACGATGAACGCCAGCGCGCTCAGCGGATCCGGCTGGTACGAAAACACCATGTTGACGAGGCTGAAGAAGAAGTAGAACAGCGCGCCGAGCAACCCCGTCGTAAAGTTCGTGAGCGCCACGAAGATCCAATTCAGGATCGTGCTCACGATGTCTTCGTCGCGCGCAGTCATCACGCGCACGATCATGTGGTAGAACGTCTGCTGCTGCGCAAAGATCTTGCCCTTTTCAAACGCGCCCCAGAAGCGTGAGCGCACCTCCGCCATCCCGAAATCTGACCAGAGACCGACGTACGCCTTGGCTTCTTTCATCTTTGCCTCGCGGATCTCGTCCAGGCGGTCCATCTCCTTGTGCCACTTGTCTGCGACTTGCTGGCGCTCTTTCACCTGCAAGTGGTACGGCTCGCGGAAGCGCCAGAACCACACTTTCACTTCGTCCACCTGCTCTTGCGCCTCGGCGTAGTTCGCATACGCTTCGTGGAACTCGGGCATGTTGGCAGCATTCACGACCATCATGTCGTACTTCTCCTTCATCTCTGGCAATCGTCGTCCAAGCAAACCATTATACATCAGATTAGGATCATTATTGCACTTGAGCGCGATAGAGACATATGCACAAAGCGTTACCTGGTGTGACTGTGCGTAGCCCTGGAGCCAGCATCATGAAAAAGAGACCGATGAGCCAAAGCACCATCCCCGACTTCACGCGGTTTGACTTCCACGCTCTCCCAGCGAGCGTCTTCACGAGCGCAAGCCCCGGGTCCCCCCCAGTTTCGCGATTACTACGCGCATGCTGCGGGTGATTCGCCACAGCTGAATCTACATGTATGGTAAGAGCACAAGCGTTAGCATTGCTATACGAAGGCTGTTCAATCGAGCGCACGATTGCTGTTGTCATTCTACAAAGCGCAGGAGCCCGCAGCGAAGCGCGACAGAACGCGACGAGCGCCGAGAGCTCCTGTTCAAATGTGCGCAGAAATGCGAAGAAGGTATGTGCACGAGTAGCAAGTCCCACTTACCTCTCGCCGCCGCAGCGTCTCCGTGTCCTGGACGTCGATGCATCTTCTTGTCTTGAGACGTGTCCTGTTCGTCTTGGCTTGCTTTAGGGCCTAGTTGCCGAGTCGCCCCCACCATCTCAATCCACAGTCTACTATTCAGCACAACACAGTAACGCTTCCTCGATTATAATAAAATAAAACTACAAATGTAGTCTTGGTAAAGCTGATATTTACATGTACATACATGGCTACATGAGTTTCCTTTGGTTTTGTGGATGGACAAATTGGAACGCTTCCAAACGGCCACACAGTTCTAAATTCTCCCATGCGATGTGCACCTGCCGCATGCGAGGTCGCCATCACGCGCCGCTTGCGGATGACGCGTGTGCGACACGGACACTCCCAACGCAGGTGTTAGCTCGTCCAAGCGCGCTTGCGCATGCGAATTATTACCGCTGCCTGGCTAGCCGATCGCGTCAGCAATGAGCAGCAACGCACCGCAGTCGTCGTCCAATGGGAAGGAGAAGCGCGCGGCACTGCCCAAGCAGCTGGAGAAACTCGACGTGGTGCTCGAGCGCGAGAAGAGCGTCAAGGCCAAGCAGAGCAACAGCAAGAAGGTGGCGACAACCAGCAACAGCAACAGCAACAATGCGAAAGCAGCTGCGCCTTCCCCCGAGGCGCGCGACAAGAGCCCGACAAAGCAGCGCAACTCCATCAACAAGGTCGCGGTAACTGCGTCTGCGCCCGTCAAGCCGGCAGCGAAGAGCGCAGTGAAGCCAGCGAGGGTGTCGATGGTTGGCACAGCAACGCCTTCGTCCTCACCTTCAAAGCAGGATGCAAAGAAGAGCATTGCTTCTGACGATGCGGCAGTAAAACCTATTGAGATGAAGCCCAAGAAAGCGACTCTAAACAGCGGTATTGAGGCACAGCAGAGCGAGGGCGATGGTGATGCCGGAGATGGGCTGGACGAAGACAAACCTGCGCGAGGGCACTACGACATCTTCATCCAAACCCGACAGTGCGAAGACGTCTGCTCTAGTCTCGGCCTCACACTCAAGCACATCCGCAGGATGAAGAAGAAGTACGACGCCAACGACATGTACTGCACGTGAGTCTGCGTTTCTTGTGTGACTGGCTTCCACGTTATCCTGTCATTCGTTAGAGTCCTCAGGCATCTCATGTCCTTGCTTTCTTACACAGTGGCGAGATCACGCAAGCCGAGTTCTTCTTCATGATCAACGAGGAAGAGCGACCGATCAGCAAAGGCGTCTTCAAGTTTGCTAACATCGAGAAAGACCAAAAGTACATCTCGTTCGACCAGTACATCCTCTGTGTCGTGCAGTTCGCGTCGCTCACCAAGCCCGAGCTCTTCCAGTACGTCTTCGACCTGTACGACGACGATCAGTCCGGCTCGCTTGACGAGCGTGAGTTCACCAAGATGAGCAAAGAGCTCCAAAGCAAACAGTTTTGCTTCCCAAAGAACGTCGAGACCGCGATCAAGATGCTCGGCGGCGCAGACGGCGGGCGGGGCGTCGGCACCGAGGACGGGCTCGTGGACATTGCGCAGTTCATGAAGTTTGCGAGGAACTTCCCTGTCGCGTTCTATCCGATCGTCAATATGCAGAAGAACATCCGCGCCGCGACGCTCGGTGAATCTTTTTGGTCGCGGATCGTCGCGCGGAAGCTCAAGATCCAGGAGTTGCTCAGCTACATGCGCCGCAACTACGGCGCGATCCCCGAGATGAGCGTACGCGAGCGCATCTCGAACTTCTTCTCCGACGACGTGTTCTACATTCGCAAGCGCGCAGGCGAGCTCTACGCGATCGAGTTGATGCAGCGACGACTCATCGGGTCCGAAGACTAACAGACCCTCCCTTAACGGACAAGATGCCGGTACTGGGCTTCATAGAGCAACCGCGCTCGCCTGCGCACGCGGATCGCCAAGTTCTCTCGATGAAATACAATGTCGAGGATCTTGGTCTTCCAGTCCACGTCGGGCTGTCGACCATTGTTGCGGGCCATGTACTTGAGCATGTACTCCACCTCCAGCTTCTCACGGGTCTTCTTGATCCAGTACTCTTCCCCCAGGCTACCCACACGGACGTTGCGCTGCATCTGGAATAGCGGGTAGAATGCGACTCCGTTCTGCCGCGAGAGGCGCTCAAAGTCCTGGAACGTGAGCAGCGTTTGTTGCGACATCAGGTCCCGACTCGACGCCATCTTCTTGGTCGCGATGCCCACGTTCTTGGAGAACGCCGAGTCCATCGCCTGGAGCTCCTTGCCGAGTTTCAGGATTTCCGACTCGCCCATGGTACCTCCCGTCGTGCTGTCTTCGTTGTACACCTCGTAGAAGAATTTAAGCAGCTCCACCTCGCTAAGCGACGCAAACTCGCAGATGCAGCAGAGGTACTCGTCGAACGACAGGCGAGGTTGTGAAAATGGGATCTTGCCGAGCCGGAAGATCGTCCGCGTGAGGTTGCGCCGCTCTTCATTGATGAGAAAGAAGAACGCAGTCTGTGTGATTGTATTCCTACAATTCACAGAAGCAGAGTGAGTTTAACATTGGACCATAGAGACTTGTCAACCATCATCAACAGCCACAATCGCAACAACGTACGTGTTCTCGGTGTCTTCGCCGTTGAACTGCTTGCGCAGGCGCCAGACGTCCTTCCGCGTCATGCCCAAACGCGAGCAGAGCGCCTCAGCCTCCTGGGTCTCCACCATTTCGCCATACAGTTTCCTGAACGACGTGCGTCGTGGTGGCTGACCACGAAACGCGGAGTTGTCGTCGCTGTTCTTGTTGTTGTCTGCATCATCGACTGTTTTTGGTGTCTCCGCGTGGCGTGAAAGAGGCGATCGAGGTGGTTTCTGACTCTGAGCTTGGGAGGGCAATGGCGCTGTGGAGCCACGGGTTAGCTTTAATTGGGACGATGCTTGCGGCGGCGTAGCCTCATCGCTGACAGGGAATTGGTTTGAGGACACGGGCTGACCGCTTTCAGGTGCAGCGGCTGCCACAGTGATCTTGCGCGGATTCGCCGCAGTCGCTGCCTTTGAAAGCAGCACTTTGCGCTTCGAAAGCTTGGGGTAAGGAGGATCGGGGGATTGCGGATGGGGCTCCAGTTTTTCGCGCTCTTTCGATTTCTGTGGTATGCGCTTGAGAGAACAGTGAGAGTGTCGGATGCCTAGTGGTGTAGTGTAAAGAGTGTAGGAGAGTTGCGGCAAGATGGATGCAAAAAATGGCTTGAGATGACTACCTTGCCTGTCACTTGAGACGGGATTCGGACTGGCGCCAACGTTCGATCACGCTTGCGATCTTGTCGGCTGGTGGATAAGCTGCTCAGAAGCGCAGAGAGGGATCTGGAAATAGGCTGTGAGTGAGCACTGGACAACCCCCACTGCTTCCTATTTCAAGGTCCAGGGTCTCGGGCTCTGTATGGGTTTGCTGCATCTGACCTTCTTTTCCACTCTCGCCTTTGCTTCATTCTTGATGACGGACGAGGCACCAAGCGAGCGATGCCGCTGAGAGACACAGACAACCCCAGCGATTCGCCACCGAAGTCTGAGCACAAGACGAACCCCCAGACGACAGCGAAGAAGAAGAAGAAGAAAGCGAGGCCCCACAACGCAGAGGAACATGGCGACAAACCAGCCAAGAAGAACGCCAGAGAGAGCCTCGAGGGTGCGAAAATCCGCAAATTGGTCGTCAAGCAGCGGTCCACCGACGAGCTCCAAATGAAAACCCGTACAGGCTCAGGAGTTCATCTCAGGCGCTCTTCATCGTCAGCCGCGGTGCTCCCAACCAATGGATATCAGCAACAACCGCAGCAAGCAGCAGAGCAGCCAAACGAACGACCTGTCATCCAGACGCAGGGCTACTCCACGGGAGTCTACCGGATGCTTCTCGAGACCAAACGCGCCGAGCTTCTCTGCGAATCCGTGATGCTGCAGTACCGCCAGGTCGCCCACTTGAGGAAGCTCTTTGACAGTGAAGACGCGTTCCAGAGCGGCGAGATCACCCAGGAAGAGTTCTTCACTTTGATCGGCGAGGAGAAGCGCAAGCTCTCACAGGGCATCTTCGCGTACGTGGGTTTGGAGAAAGACATCAAGCGGCTCAAGTTCGACGATTTCGCGATCTGCGTCGTCACCTTCTCGACGCTCACTCGCCCCGAACTGCTCCATTACGCGTTCACGCTCTTTGATCAGGATGCTTCGGGTGCGATGGACGAGCGCGAGCTGCGCGAGTTCTGCGGGGACCTCAAGAATAAGGGCTTCTTCTTTGAGAAGAACGTGCAGATCGCACAGAAGAAAATGGTCGACGGCGACATCAAGCACGGCAAGGCGATGCACGACGGGCTCGTCGATTATCAGGATATCGCGAACGGCAGCGCGCAGTTCCCCGTCGCGTTTTACCCGATCTTGCAATTCCAGAGGAATATCCGCGCGGCGACCCTGGGCGAGCCGTTCTGGATCCAAGTCGAAGAGCGCAAGCAGCGCACCGAGGTGCTCGTGCACTACATGCGGCTTCACGAAGGTCACTTGCCGCCGCTTTCATTCCAGGAGCGGATCCGCGCGCTCTTCAACCGAGAAGTGTATGGTGTGCGCAAGAGCGCGGTCGTCAAGTACACCGAGGAGAAGCGGATATGGGATCTGGAGCGCGAGAGAGCTGCTCAAGGGGCAGGAAACACAGCTGTAGCAGGAGGACTTGAAGAAATTGCCGAGGGCGAACACTAGCTAACAACAGTGAAATGTAACGTGAAAACACAATATCCTTCGCCACAAAACAGAGGCGGTCAGACCACGTTCATCACATTGGCTCGTTTACCTCAAAAACAAGTATGATCCCAGCAAAACGGTCGCGACGACTGTAATGATGAGCTTGAGTAGGAAGAGCCGCGAGGCAGCTTTCGACTGTGACGAGAGCTTCACTTGCGAAACCATAACGCTGCTTGCGATGCGTGGCACACCAGCTTTCGCCTGAGCAGTGGTGTCCAGCGTGGTCTTGAGAAACTCGAGTACGGGCAGAGGCGTCGAACGGTTGCGTGCAAGCTCAAACACGTCTTGGAATTCTGCAGCAAAACCAGTTTCCAGGTTGGACGCCAGATCGCTCTGTGTCAAATGGCAAGAAAGAAACACACAGGCAGCCAAACAGAGATACCAGGTTAGACAGCTGAATCAAACAACAGGAAGTAAATGACATCATACCGTGGTCACCGAATTGGCATTCGAAGAGCTACTCAATCCGAAGTCGACGAATCGAAGAATCACGTGGAAGAGCACGTCCGGAAGAGGCAGCAGCACCATGATCGCGTGGATCGACAGGTACGTGCAGGCGATCGTGTCGGGCATCCAGCTGTTGGTCTTTGCCTGGGGGGAGCTGCTCTCCCGCGCCGAAGAATTTGCCTTCATCACCTGCTCAAAGAGCGTCGACATCTCGTAGAGCGCTTCGACGAACAGCAGTCGAAAGTTGCGGTCGCGAAGACTCGTCTCCACGCTTTCATCCGCGAGCGCGTTGATATAGTAGAACGTGCGCAGCATCGTCGTTCCCCATTTCAATGCTAAATACCCACATCAAGCCAAGAGATAGCAATTTGGTGAGTTTAAACTCTGGCAACCAAGAGTTTGGTTCACATTCCATACTATTTCGTACCTTGGATGTTGCGCCGACTGAGCACTTGCAGCCCCGTGCCTTCAAGCATGTCCAGCACGAACAGCGCCTCCACTTTCTCTTTCCTGTCCGTACAATTCCACCATCTCCCCTATCAATAAGCTCACAAAACCCTATTTGGCCAGTTGCGATGAATATAAAGGCAACGTACGGCAAGCGCTCGATGTAGTAGCAGCCCTGCGAGAGCGGCGACAGAACGCCCTTGTTATCCCTCACGACTTGAAAGCCTAAACCACCATGCAGCACAACGCTGTCCGCGAACCTGGGAGAGTTGCAACGCAATACAATTAACTACCGTCTTCTCACAAAACCAAGTGCATCACATAGAGATCGTTCGTTATGTACCCATGGTCGAGCTGACTCAGTTGCCGCAGCGTCGTCTGGAGACTCACGACAATGCGCTTCGGCTGCTTGTTGTCGGCCTTTTTGATCCTATCAACATAGGAAAAGCAAAGCGTTCAGTAAGGAAGTCCATAGTTACCCTTCCATGGCGCGGTGCTCGCCAATATCCGCTCCCCAATCACACACACCTCTTCTGCAGGAACTGCATGCTGTTCGCGGTCGCATCTGCATCCAGCAGCAAGATCCACACGTGGCACTTTGCAAGCACCTGGTACGCGAATGTCTCTTCATACTGCTTCGTACTCAATGTATCCGCGTCGATCTCGAGTCCATCGCTTCTGAGAGCTTTCGTAGTGGGTTTCACATCTGCGCTGCCACTGCCGTCACCACTATCATTTTGCTGCTTCTGCGAAGGGTCCAAGCCGACGACAAACACTTTCTCGCAGTGGCCGCTCACTGCCAGGCAGAGACCAACGTACTTGGCGCTTTGCTCGCCCTCGCGCGACGCAACGCTTGCGTGGGAGAAGAGCACTGCGATGCGCGGTCGCTGCGCCGCCTCTGCTTCGTGGTTGCTCGCCATTTTGATTTCACTGATTTGACGATGGCGTTGGTTAAGAACACATAAACCATAACCATGTTCTTATCTCTTTGACTGACAAACAGCTGATACCTTGTTAGATTCATATTTGAAAATGAAAAGGTTAGATTTAGGAAATCAAGAAACTGAAATTTGGGAAATCCAACACGTTGTTTGGAAGGACCACCAATGTATCCACAATAATGGCTCTATAAATAAACTAAATATAAAAATTGAACATTTGGTGGAGGAGAATTTACGGATGACCACCGAAGTGGTTCCTTGGTGGAGGAGAATTTACTCGCCAAGGAATTTAAAGAACGTGTTTCGACCAGCAAGCTCATTTCCTAATGAGCCCTCCTAGTTTGAACTACAAATGGCAAGGCTAAACAAAGCAGTTGCGTAATCCGCGCTCGTTCATTCATGAAGGTATTCATGCGGTACATATAGACGAGTCATTTTTCTACTTTTGACAATTCTTTATGAAAATCAGCCTTATTCAAGTACCCGTTCTCTGTTCTTGAAGTTGCGAATATTTCAGCCAATCACCCTCTCGTATTCTAACACTGGTTGACATTTGCCTCTTCCATGTTGACCACAAGTCAACTCTTTCTCCATTTGAACTAGAGGCAGCAAGAGCACATTTGCTTTTCGAACCCAACGCAGCACAGCAGCCCCCACTCAGAATGCTCACCCGATTGACGCGCCCCACCGCCGCCGCTGCCACGCGCGCGGTGCTGCGAACCCAGACCGCTCGCGCGATGGTATATGCCTCTCTGCCCGGTTGTCTATCTCGTTGCTTGCGCTGTACCCATTCCCTTCGACTGACCAACGCGTTGCTCCTTGCAGTCCTCGTCGAGCAGCTCGTTTGACCTCTACACGCCGACCGAAGAGCACGGTGCGCTCCGTGAGATGCTCGCGAACTTTGTCAAGACCAAGGTCGACCCTCAGGTGCGTGCTCATTGCCTATGCTAATACGTATAGTGATGAAAATTGATGCTGATGTTGGTGGGCGTTCTCTTGATGACATCACAGGCTCTGGAGCACGACCGCGAAGAAAAATTCAACGTCGAGCTCTTCCGTGAGCTCGGCGATCTCGGTTTGCTTGGTATCACCGCTCAAGAAAAGTGCGTTTACCTCTTGAACCGTGTTCTTGAGTGACTGGTTTTATGAGCGAATATCTGACACCCCACTCTTGCTTCCAGGTACGGCGGTTCCGAAATGGACGCGTTGGCGGCTGTGATCGCGCACGAAGAGCTCTCGTCGAGTGACCCGGCGTTCTGCCTCTCTTTCCTGGCGCATTCGATGCTTTTCGTGAACAACGTCGCCCGTAATGCGTCCGACGAACAGTGCGCCAAGTACCTCCCAGGCGCGTGCTCGGGTGAAAAGATCTGCGGCATGGGCATGAGCGAGCCGTCTGTCGGCACCGACGTGCTGGGCATGCGTACCACTGCGAAGAAGTCGGACTGCGGCAAGTACTACATCCTGAACGGAACGAAGTAAGTGTTGCTGTCGACGTTGATTGCCGTAGTTAATAGCACTGCTTGCTAACTAAAATTACTCGGTGATACTATGTGCAGGATGTGGATTACCAATGGTGCCATCAACGACACCGAACTGGGCGACGCGTTCCTGATCTATGCGCGCACGGGCAACTCGGGCAAGGCGAAGGACGATTTCTCGTCGTTCATTGTCGAAAAGGGCTACGAAGGCTTCTCGCTCGGCCAGCGTATCAAGGACAAGTGCGGCATGCGTGCGTCAAACACCGCTGAGCTTGTGTTTGAGAACGTCAAGGTGCCAGTGGAGAACTTGGTTGGTCGTGAAGGTGGCGCGGTGCTCTGCATGATGCGTAATTTGGAGATCGAGCGCGTGACGCTGGCGGCGATGAGTCTCGGTATTGCGCGTCGCTCGATCGAAGTGATGAGCAACTACGCCAAGGAGCGCACGGCGTTTGGCAAACCACTGAACAACTTTGGCCAGATCCAGAAGAACATTGCGGAATCGTACGCCGAGTACATGGCTGGGCGCGCGTACGTGTACAACACTGCCAGGTGCGTCCGCTGTTCTTTGATTGATGAAGTGTATCCCTTGTTGATTTCCAGAGTCCGACTAACCCTGATTCCATCTTTTGCGTGGGGACTACAACCTATAGACTGTTGAAGCTGGACAGCGTGGGCAACCGTGTCGACACTGACGGCGTGAAGCTCTACTGTGGCGACATGGCGAAGCGCGTGGCGGACCGCGCGATCCAGACGCTCGGCGGCTACGGCTACGTGGGCGAGTACAACGTCGAGCGCCTCTGGAGAGACTCGAAGTTGCTTGAGATCGGCGGCGGCACCAACGAGTCGCACCACAAGAACATGGTGCGCGACCTCGCGACCCGCGACCGCATTTAATCTGGCGGCTACTGCCCAGAAGAAGAGCTTCCTACCTATTAGCCATGACGTATGCAATAATGAATGCCCTTTGAAGTGACGACACTGCTCATGCTGTGGATTTGAAAGCGCGGGTTGATAAATCCATGCCAGCACTTTTCTCTCTATAGGAACCGAGGGGTATTTCTACCGGTATAAAATAACCAAGTTGAAGTGGATGACGTGGCGAAATTCAAAGCGCAGAGCACCGAATCAGGACGACGAGCCGCAAGAAACTCGAGCTGTATTGTCATCACAGTAGTCAAGCACCGTGTATTGCTTCACTAATGACAACACAGCGCACTGGTGCGTGTAGTGCGTGTAGTATGCCAGACAATACCAGACAATGCCAGATATGTACCCTCAATCCGAGATCTCGAACGAAAGAACTGAGCTCATCCAAAGTACAACAGATAACCCTTGCAAACTTGATATGATCGGTGGATATGCCTTGTATCAGATATACCAGGCTAATCAAGTTTGCGAGCATATACTGTGGCTGTAAAAAGTCTCCGCACCCCTGAAAATTTATCACGTTTTGCGAATTTTCTCCGCTTGTGAGAACTTTCGCCAGGAGAATTTGGGACGGGAATATTCTCCGTGATGAGCTGGTCAGTCTGAGCCGTCTC
>JAASGK010000867.1:0-14983 GCA_023334195.1 Globisporangium emineosum
AGCCGTGTTAAGGTGGACCACATTAAGTGGATTCTTACTGGTTTCTAACGGGTCAGGAGTGCACTTGATAGTACCGACTTATACCTAGCCCTGAAGCAGTTGACACACATTTTGCTCGAGCTGAGGGGCGCCGTAAGCATAGCACCAGTGTGGGAATCGAACCCACGCCACCTCGTCGCAACCGAGATGGTTAGTCCGCTGAGCCAGCGAAACACGAAATATTCTCGACGATTGGTATACCTTCCGGACTTCTATTTTTGAGATGGTATATTCTCCGCATTAATTTCATTTCACTGGTATAGAATCCACATTTTAGTTTGAGGATTATCCTGTCAAACCAAAATGGTATACTGACCGCATATATTTTGGGACTGGTATATTTCCCGGCTTAAAATTGCGAAATGGTATACTGAGCGCAGAGCCCCTTTTTTTAATAAGATTTGTATCGGAAAGGGCGTGAATCAATTTTCGGACTTAATCGAGGAAATTCACACCCATCAAACAGCATTTGTATCGGAAAGGATGTGAACCGCCCTTTTTCTGAAAAAATTGTCGGAAAATCCGATTTTTTTCGGATTTCATTCGTGAAAACCGGAATGGTGGTTGTGGAGAAGCCCACATGTGGTGGCTGCCAAACCGACCACACAGCTCCCAAGCACACTTCGCAGAGGAGCTCACGAGCGGGCTCTCCTCTGCTCGTTTCTTCCTACCTTCCACGTCTGCGAATAGAGAGAGGGCATGTACAGGAAGCCCAAAGACACAGGCGCCAGCAGCAGTGGGAGCGGAGTCGTCAAGACAGGCGACAAGGCGAAAGCAAAACCGAAGGTGGCGGTCAAGCGCACAGGATCCGCTGGGGCAACAGGGCCGTCTGTCAACACCAGCAATGCAGCTGCACCAGGGACAGCAGGTAGTGCGGTTCGCAAGCGTCCGACGAAGTTGCGCGCAGCCCGCGAGCGCCGTGCGCGTGACCGCAGCATGGACGACGACGAGGATCTGGAGCACAAGTTCAGCAACTTGTCGTTCACTGCACCTGCATTTGTGCCGGGCAAACCGTTCGCTAGTACTGGAAGTGCGGTACCGTCGCTGTCAGTGAGCAACAATGCGGGAGCGAGAGGCGTGGGGAGCGCATCGTCGCATTCTTCGAGTGCTGGAGCTCCTCTGCTTCAAGGTCGATCGCTCGCTTTCGTGACCGAGAGAGCTTCTGGGACGCCTGGCGCCGCGAACAGCAATCTGATGGAGATAGGGACAGGCTTCGGCTCGGCCAAGCGAACGCCACCACCGCCGCGACGCACGCAGACGACCGAGGCTCCTTCGCTCCGCTCGCTTGCTGCCGCCTCCGAAACGCAAGCGCAGGAGAAGACAAGCAGTTCTATTGGACGTCCGAACATTGAGCGACGCCCTCGGCGGCAGCGTATTGGCGCGATGGGTTTCACGAAGTCATCCGCGCCAGGTGGGATGCAGGGACGAGTGACACGGCAGAGCAATGCTGGAGCAGGCGCGTCCACAGCAGGTCCCCGTTCGTTTTCGCTAAAGTCGCGACTCACAGACGACGCGTCGGCATCCTCAGCAACAACTGAAGACGCGTCCTCTGCTTTCCAGCAACGACCGCGCAGCGACAGCGCAGGCTCGGACTCGGACTACGGCAGCGACGACGAAGTGTACCCAGAAGACCAGGGTAGCGGCGCCGCCTCGAGCGCATTCCCAGACCGCTTGACGTTGTTTTCGCAGCAAAAGCGCATTCCAAAAAAGTACGTAGCGTTGTCCTCCATTGCTGGGCTGCTGGCTTGATGCTGCCAGTTGTTGGTGTAGTTGCTGACAAAATCTCTTCGCGTTTCTTGTTGATGTTGTTGAAAACAGAGTGAGCCGCGATGTGGTGATCGACACGATCTTCGAGGCGCTTTTCACAAAGAAGACGTCGAGCGAGAGTCGCACGCGCGGGTACAGCGCTTTCGGAGACGACACAGGCACCGACAACGACGACGAGCCGAACGAAGAGTTTGTCAAGCGCGGTCTTGCCGCGTCGCTCTTCAAGGACAACGTGCTGGGCGGCTCGATCCGGCTGTTCACGCAACGTGGTAATGAGACTCAGCAAGAAGCTGTCGACCGGTTCATCACGCCCGCGCTCGTGCACACGCTGGTGACCGACATGCGTTTTGAGGACTTCCGCACTGCAAGTGCGCGTATTGACATCTTGCGCGCGATCCACAAGAACTTTCCGAGCAAGCGGCTGCACATTGCGCGCGCGCTCGCAGACGCAACAGCGTTGCGCCTCCAGTACGTCACGGCACTGCTGCGAAAAGCGCACGCACTGTCGATCGAGAAGTCGGCGGCGATCGTGGACAACAAGAACGACCACGGCCACGGGTTCACCGAGCTGCTGCGATACGCGATCGAGCACGTCGGAGAGAGCCTAAATGGGTTTTCAAATGGCAGCGGCGGAGCTTCACTCAGCAAGGCCGAAACCAACGAAATCTTGCGCAACTACATGCTGAGTCTGATCTCGCTGTGGCGAGCGCACTGGCTAGACCCCGCCGGCTCGGACGACGAAGAGCTCATCAGCTGCGCCGGTCAGTTCGTATCATACCTGCCCGAAGTGACGGTCGCGCTGCTGCGACGCCTGCTCGCAAACTGGCCGCGCAAGTATCCGTCGCAGGAAGTGGTCGCGATCCGCATGGTCGCACGCGTGGTCATGTCCAGCCCGCCGCTGCATTCGCTCGACGACACGGGCAAGTTGCACGCGCAGCTCTTCACGCGACTCGCGCAGTCCGTGCAGAGCCCGCACACACAGGTCGCGCAGGAGGCGCTCGCGTTCACGGGCTGCCAGTTCGCGATGGTGCACTTTCTCGGCCGCTACGAAGAGATCTACAAGGTCGTGACCGAAGCTTTCCACGCCAACTCGGTCAACCACTGGAACGAAGCGGTGCGCGCGACATCTGACAGCCACTTTGACCGCGCGCTTGATTATGCGTCGTGAAAGGGATACGGGGAGATACTGGGGGACTTTGTGGGGGAGGATACGAGATGATTAGAAATGGCTGAACAAAGATAGATAATAGAATGTTAGAAATATACTAACGCGTTCCAGCCATCACCGTCATGTCATAAAGTCTCTTCTTCAGACGTATCAGCAATCCAAGGCACACACACGAATCCACCCTACATTTCAAATCTGTTAATTACGATTTCTTCGAAAAGCAAAAATACGTGTGTGTGCTCTGGGCAAACGAAAGTGCGAGAGAACGAGCCACCACGTAGCAATCTACTCGCTCCTGTGGCCGCAACCACTGAAATCGAAGCCGCAAGCCATGGAAATGACTAAATAAATCACAAACTGCACAAGAGAGTACAAGTGTTAGTATGAAACGAAATGAACTATGGTACCAGTAAAAAATACGGCTTCCAGCTTCAACGCACCAATCCAACGAACACGAGCAGCGCCCAGAGTTTCACATTGCGTCGCCACACGGTTTTGCGCAGGTTCGTCGCCGAGTGACCAAATTTGACCGAGTTGCGGTGCAGTTTGTCCGTGCGGTCGACGAGCAGATCGAACATCTCACCTCGCTCCAGCACTTTCTCTAAGCGCATGGATCAGCAACCACGCGAGACATGTTAGAACAACTTTCAATCCACAACAGTGAACCATTGCATGTTCGTACCAATATTCTCGACCATGATCTCTTTCACGTCGTGAATTTGCTTCTCCACACGAGTGAGCGAGTCAGCGTCCGGATTCGCGTTGTAGTACTCCTGTTAATCAGAGATGATATCGCGACGATCATGTGAGCACACGAATGAATGTAGTGGTTCAAGAAGCAAATGCAGAGCCAACATCCACACCATTTGGCGCCGAATCACGTGCTGGAATTCGGCATTCATGGCAAACGCGATCGCAGTCTGACCCCGGTCACCATACGAAGTTTTGAATTGCGTCTACACGAGAAGAAGAAGGAGGGGATGATCAGTACCATTTTCCATAACGCGAGAGTAAAAGGACAACAACACGCTCACCTTCATGTCTTCTAGAAACATAAACGGCACTCGTCGCTTCAAGTCGTTGTCGGTCATGCACAGGTAGATGATCTGGTCTTCCACGATGTAGTGGAAAATGTGCCTGCACAGTTATGCATACATACACATACATGAGTACCATCATCTACCATCATATCCCAGGCAAAGAGCTTAACGATCACATCAGCACGTACTTGTCGTAGACGTAGGACATGCGTCCATCGTGGCTCGGGATCTTGGAGAGCAGCACGCGCGTGACGGTCGGGAAGTTGCCCGACGATGCTGTGTACTCGGCCAGCACCGTCTTCTCGCGCGACACAAGCGCATACACCTGATAATCAATCCAACAAACAATTTAACATTCAGTGAGCTCGTCGATTGACCCATTTCACCATGATCTGTTCGCAAACAGAACGCCGCTCGTATTTGGCCAAAGAGGCGTTGGCTGCACGCAGCGCACACCGACAAGCACTCGTACGCAGGGACGACAAGGAAGTCGTAGCGCATATCCGCATATGCAGCATGCGGGCATAGAGACTCACACACAGAAGCGCATACTTACGATCGGCATCGCGGCTTTTCTTCTGCTTGTGTGCTTTCTTCTTCTCTTTCTTCCTCTCTTTCTTCCTCTCTTTCTTCTGAGTCTGCCAACGGGTTGCTTCAATAACGAGCGGAACACCATACCTCTGTTTCAACACCCTTCTATACATATTTCAAGTACATATTAATGAGTCTTCATTCTTGGAAATTGGAAGCTGGTATACAATAATCAAAAGGTTCTTTTACTTTGAATAAACTATGTCTTGAATATATATAATCTATACTTGATATTAGAAGAAGCTTTAGCAAATTACGGTACTGATCACAAATTATGCAGAGAATTGCAGAAATGTGACCGACTGCTCGCTGGTTGGCGCCAAACCTGTAGTGCAGTTTTCAACTGGAAAAGGGCACCATGAGCATCCTGGAGGAAGTGGGCTCGACGGCCAGCGGTGCGTGTGCTTCTCCGCCACCACAAGCACTCTCATGTGTCTGTATGTATATATGTGCTGTGATCCGTGTGTGTGTGCTGACGCTGCTCATGTGTGTGCGTCGCTGTTTGTGCTGCTCTTTGATACGTTGTGCAGACACGTCCCCAGTGCGAGAGACCCAACTGGTGCCGCGCTCGCGACTGCGCTCGCGCTCGTCGCGCAAGCTGGAGGTGCGTCACGCAATAAATAGCAACAATAGGCTATTGTCTATTGCTACAATTCTATGCTGCTGTGGTGGACAGTTGTAATATGGTGATTGGATACTGACTTTGAATCGATGTGTGGATGGCTCGTGTAGCGCCAGCTTGCCGCGGCGGGTGAGCAGCGCAACCATCGCGGGTCGCATGGTGGCGCAGAGGAGGATACTGCTGAAGAAGATGAAGAGGTGTCTGTGCTGGAGCAAGTAACTGGTGGCAGTCGCAGCGGCAAGCGCTATGAATTCCGCGAACGGCGCTCGAAACCAGATCGCTTTGACCAGAACCTCTACGACGAAGTGTTCGACCCGATGCTCTACGCGCACACACCAGACCACCGAGAGAACGCGAAGAAGCGCCGCCGCCGACGAAGTAGCACGGAGTTGCGCAAGCGTGGCCGGACCCGTGGAAACAGCAGCAAGAAAAGGCGATTGCGTGAGCAGGAGAAAGAAGAGCATGATGACGATGACGATGACGAGGATGATGACGATCAGGTAGAGGAGCAGGAGCAGGAGACCTACGACATGACGGATGATTCGGATATTGAAGCGATCAATCGGCGCATCGAAGCGCAGGAACGCGCGCAAGCCCGTGCAGAGGCTCTCGCTGAGCAGGCGTTA
Source organism: Globisporangium emineosum (assembly GCA_023334195.1). NCBI lineage: Eukaryota > Oomycota > Peronosporomycetes > Pythiales > Pythiaceae > Globisporangium > Globisporangium emineosum. The sequence continues at coordinate 5,854 of JAASGK010000867.1, forward strand.
GCGCCTCCACGCCACGACAGAGCGACACGGTACGCGCTGCGGTCCCGAGAAAGCGATGTGGGCACAGTGAGCTCTCTGTCACCTTCAAAAGACGACAACGACCGTGGACATGGAGACGCTGGGGCGGAAGATGATGAAGAAGAAGGGGACGAGGAGAACGAAGCTGAAGAAGATAACGACTCGCAGTCCGAGAATGAGAACGAGGATGAAGAGGAGGTCGACGATGAGGAGCAGCCGAAGCACGAAGACACTGAAGGCGACGGTGACGTTGACGATGAAGACGATGGCAATGACGCCGGCAGACGCTACTCGTTGAGGCAGCGAACGAACTCGCGACTGGTATCGCGAAGTGAACAGTACGACGATTCGGACCGTGCGGTGAGGGTTGAGAGGAAAGCGAAGAAGTCTAAGTCATCCACGATCAACAAAGTGACGAGAGGTCGCCGCAGCCGGGCTCCGTCCTTTATCGCGGATGATACGGAACGCCGCTACTCTCTGCGCGATCGGTCTAAAGTGCAACGCCTTGAGCCGGAGACACCGCCGAAAGATCCAAACTTCAGCGCATATGCGGACTACGCAAAGCGTCAGTCGGGTCGAACAACAACGTTGAGCCGGAAACCCAACAATGGCACCCGCCATCGCTTCGTGTTCCCGACAAAAGCAGCGTCCAGCAAAAGCAGACGGCGTCAGCATCGTCGTCGTCGCTCTGATTCAACTTCGTCGTCATCTTCTTCATCGTCGTCGTCGTCCGACATGTACAAGTACGACGACGACTCGGATGGCGGTATGCGAAGGGGTAGTCCTGGCAAAGGCGGACACAAGCGTCAGCGTGCAGGGAAAAGTGCGCGAGCTGACATTACACCCGTGGAAGTCGACCGAAGCATCACGTGGGAGAGTGTGGGCGGACTCGAGAAACACATTGAAGCCCTGAAGGAGATGGTCATGCTCCCGCTTTTGTACCCGGAGTTCTACGAGAAGTACAAGATCAATCCGCCGTCAGGAGTACTCTTCTACGGTCCTCCTGGAACAGGCAAGACTCTCTTGGCTCGAGCATTGGCGAATTCCTGCTCGGATAATGACGACAATCTTCCTGTGACGATGAAAGACGGTGATGTTGCTGGTTCTTCAGGTCCTGCTGCTGGTAGTGACGAAAGTGAAAAACCGCGACGCCAAGTGACATTTTATATGCGCAAAGGAGCCGACTGTTTGAGCAAGTGGGTCGGCGAAGCAGAGCGTCAGTTGCGATTGCTTTTTGAGGAAGCGAAGCGCAACCAGCCGTCAATTATCTTCTTTGACGAGATTGACGGTCTCGCGCCAGTTCGCAGTGCCAAGCAGGACCAAATCCACGCGTCGATTGTGTCCACTCTCTTGGCGCTCATGGACGGAATGGACTCTCGTGGCCGCGTGGTCGTGATTGGTGCAACGAACCGCTTGGACTCGATCGACCCAGCATTACGGCGACCGGGGCGTTTTGACCGCGAGCTTGGGTTTAAACTCCCGAACGTTCGCGAGCGACAGAAAATGCTCGAGATTCATTCGAAGAAGTGGAGACCGACTCTGACCGAAAGCTTCATCCACGAGATCGCAGAACACACGGTCGGCTACTGCGGAGCAGACATCAAGGCGCTTTGCGCAGAAGCAGCGCTGTGCTCTTTACGGCGAACGTACCCACAGGTGTATGGAAGTCAAGACAAGTTGCTCATTGATTTGGACAAAGTCGTGGTATCACGTGGCGATTTCCTGAAAGCGATCAAGAAAATCACGCCAGCCTCCCATCGAACTGTGAGCAGTTTTGCAGCGCCACTGCCTCGCCCCGTCAAGATCCTTCTGACTGCGAGTCTGGGCCTGGTGCTAAAAAGTATATCGCGACGCTTCCCATTATTCCCGCTTGATCGACAAGCGATCGATGAGAGCAGCAACGGAAACAGCGGCAGCGCAACACCTGGTATCGAGAGTTCGGACGACGATGATGATGCTGATGACCACGATATTTATGCCAAAGACAACCATGACGACTGCGACATTTGCCACGGTGATGAAGGAGAACTGCTCTGCTGCGACTCGTGTCCAGGAGCATTCCACGCATCGTGTATCGCGACTGTCGAATCGCTAACTGGGGGGAGCAATGCGGGCAATTTAGGCGAAAATAACGATGACGACTCGTGGTTTTGTCCGGATTGTGCTGTTACCGGTCCTAAGGATGCCGAGGCGAGGAAGCAGCGCCTTCACCTGAGAGAGAAAACGAAGTTGCTGCGCGGGATGCCGCTTCACGTGGGCTTCCCTCGCGTGCTCATTACAGGAACTCCGGGTATGGGTCAGGAATACATTGGCGCTGGTCTCCTGCATGCGCTGGAAGGGCTAACGCACTTCTCGCTGGACTACCCGTCGTTGGTGGCAGATCCCAACACGCACCATGCGGAAGAAGCGCTGATCTATCGTATGAACGAAGCGCAGAAGTGCCTCCCGTGCGTGCTGTATCTACCGCACGCCGAGATGTGGTGGGAGAACACGACCGAGTCTATGCACGTGACGCTCAAGATGATGCTGATGAACATGCAAATCAAAGCGAACCTCCCGGTGCTGTTTCTGGCGTGTACGTCTTCTTCCAGTGGTGATCTCCCAGTTGGTCTTCTCGATCTATTCCGCCACAACGAGACGGTCGTCAAGTCGAGTATCCTGTTTCAGCTGAAAGAAACCCCAAAGAAGTATCGCAAGGAGCATTTCGAGCAGGTTTTCATTACCTTCGCGACGCCACCAAACCCAGCACAAAGGAAAAAGAACAAGAAGAATCGAGTGCTTGAGAAGTTGCCACTGGCACCAATTCCGAAGAAGCCAAACAACGGTTTATCCCCAGAGGAGCTGCGAAAGCAGAAAGAGAGGGATCAACATTTTCTGCGCGAATTGCGTATTTTCCTTGGGCAAGTGCTGGATTATGCCACGTCGCAGAAGATCTACACTCCGTTTTACTTCCCAGTGAACCCAGAGGATGTCCCTGACTACTACTTGATCGTCGACAACCCGATGGACCTGAGCACGATGCGCGAGAAGCTGAACGACGGCGAGTACAGTTCATTTGAGCAGTTTATGGCAGACATCCGACTCATTGTGCAGAATGCGAACGTCTTCAACCCAAAGCGTAGTGCGACTCGGCACATCGCGTTCGCTGCGGGCACAATGAAAGACAACATCATGTCGTATGCGCATCGATTCCGTATCCACCAAGGGTACGACTTGTTCGCCAAGTGCCGGGAGATCTCGAAACGCTTGCAAACTCAACAGTCTGCAGATGGAAGTGGTAAATCGTCTGCATTGACGACTACGACTCAAATTTCTAGCAGTCTGACCAGGTCTAGTGCGCGCATTCGAGGTGTGAAAGCCCCCGAGCCTTGGCTCGACAACATGCCGAAGAAGAAAGAGTCACTGCGTCGCGGAACCAGCAAAGACGATGGTCAGCCAGAAAAGACGCTGAGCAGCAAGACCGTCGTCATCAAAGAAGAGCACTCTTCAGTGACCCAGTGGTTTGGCGAAGATAACGACGAGGCCATTGAATCGACGACGAGGAGCGTGGTCGAGAAGAAAGCTGTGACTGTGACAAGATCAGCCGATGCTACTGCTACGAAAAGCGATTCTGAGATGAATGACAGAGCTGCTGGTGAAGAAGAGACTGTGTTCCACATGGGTGATCACGTCTTTGTGAAAAGCCGAACGTACCCGGGAATGAACAAAGAAGGAGGCGCAGGTGTCATCGTCAGGACGAACGACGATGGTTCCTACAACGTCAAGTACATTCTCGGTGGTTCTGAGAAGTTCGTTCCTGCGAAGTACATAACTCGACTCACAGAGAGCGCTGTGAAAGAGTCTGTGCGCAATCAGCGCAACGGCACAAATGAGAGCCCGCTGCGCCGAAAAGCTGCGGTGGAAACTAGCGCTATAGTGGCTGACGAGAAGAATGCCACCGAGATCAAAATGGACTACTTCAACAAGCTCGTGTGGCCGATCCTGGTCGAAGAAGGCTGGCGACGTGAGGACATCGTCGAAATCGTCGAAGCCACAGAAGACGGAGTGCCGGGATCTGCAACCGAGGTTACCAAGTTTTATCCGCCACGACCGGCGCCAAGTGATGGTGATGATGATGATAACGAAGACGAGAATGAGGCAGCTGACGTGGAGCTAGAAGGCGTTTCGGAAGTGTTGGCGTACATCAAAGCAGATATCAACCTGTCTGTGAAGTGCTTTGGCAAACGGTTTGCGGTGGAGCTCCTGGACGACGTCGCATTTGGTACCGCAGGGTCGGAGGATGTGATTGTCGTTGATGCGGAAGAAACTCAAGTGTCTTCGTCTTTGAGGAGTGGAGCCGAACAAAGTAATGGAGACGTGGATATGGAAGACGCGAGTGCAGAGCCACTGAATCCCAATTCCAGCAATAAGCATAAGCGTGTTGAGTCACGGCGCTTGGTTGCGCAAGACAAAGCGGGCGATCACGAATCGGAGGAAGAAGATGAAGAAGAGGAGAAGGAGGAACCAGAGTTTATTTATGACAAGGTGCGTCTGTCGTCCCTCGTACGATTGTGTGATTGATTGATTGATGCTTCCTCTTTTCTAACTTGTTGACCCCTTTGCTCTGTTCGTGACTGTAGGAACGAATGGACGCGGCGTTGGATGTGCTGGTGGAGAAGTCGGGCGCCTGGACGGTCGAAGAGATGAGTAACCAGCTGATGTATCTGAACAAGCTCGCGTACCCATTTCGCCAGCAGTACGACCGGACGCGGTTGATGCAGGTATGAACTTTTGACATGGATCGCTTCACCGCCCATATTGATTTCGACACTGAATGATTTTGTTTGTGCTGTGTGTGCGTTAGCTCGTTGAGGACCACATCGAGTCGCTGAAATGAGCGAATCGAGATGGCGAAATCCGTTTTTATGAAAGCAGCTGGAGCAATGACAGCGGAAGACGATAGAGAGCACGCACTTCCAGACACCGAGAAAGAGACACAACTCGCGCACAAGCGGTAAAAAGCAAAGCAAACCAAACAACAGCATGAATATTCATTCCCATTTGCGCCGCAATTGATTTCTCACACACCTGAACGTGCTAGTCTGATTGTTCATCGTGCACAGCAACACACAACAGAGAACCGTGGAAAATCGCAAGCCATGGCAGCCTTTTCGTGGACGAGTGAGTGAGTCGAAAAGAGCAAGCGTCTGGTGGCTATGCTGAACGGAGACACACGCAAAAGCTCCCAGCTCACGCGAGCAAAATGGACAAGCAGTCCACTTCGCGCGAACGGAATGCTTCTCGAAAAATCGCTTTTTCATGAGACTTGGCGCACGAACATGTACCTCTGAAAATAAATCGAAATCCTCCTCGCCATCCAACTCTTTTGCTATCTTCGTGAACCTCTATATTATTATATACCCAATTCTTCCAGCTGGTCGGATAAAATGGACACGTTTGTCTTGTGGACAAACAAGCAAAGGCAAACAGTTGGATCTCAGAGTTTGTGCCTTTCTCTTTGGTTGTGTTTTTGCGTTTTGTATGGGGATTTGTATGCCAGCAACGCCAAACAAGCAAGCAAACGCGCTTTTGCATTGTTGTCGGCACGCACACAAATTGTCCACGCACGCACAACCGCACGAACTGGCCTCTTGTCCGATTTTCAAAGTGCCACCTCACAGAGAGGGAGTCCTGGGCAGATGGGGACCCGCCCAATGGCGGCGGCCCATTGGCTCGCTCCGCTCCATCTGGACAAGGAAAATCGTGAATTTGTCTGGAGCCCGCGGGACGGCGGCTGTCTCTCACGACGGCTGTCGCACTTTCTTGCTTTGCGTTTGCTGTGGATTGAGCGAGTGGGTGGATTGATTCTTTTTTCGCACTCTGCGCAAAGCAAGTAACCGGCAACAAGCAAACAAGCACGCAACGCGCAACTTGTTCTTGCCTGCACCGCGCAAAACAAATAAGCAAGCAACAAGAACATTGTTGCGGTGAACTTGCGCGCCGCAAATCCAACAACCCAGCAAGTCCGCACGCAAGTATACACCCACCTCGCCACGATGGACTCGCTGCTGGACACTGACAGCAACCACCAGTTTGCGAGCGCGAGCGCGCGGCGCATGACGGCGCTGAGCGGCTACTACGCGGCTTCGGACGCCGCACCCGCTTCGTCTGCGGGCGGCGCGGGCGACCGCAGCGTGGAGCTGGCGGAGGACGAGGTGCGCATGCTCTCGGCGCTCGCGGACACGCTACTGGCGCGGCTCAAGAGCTCGTACGAGGCGCACGCGTTCGTTAACCACCTGCGCGTGGACAAGAAGCGCTGGAAGGCCATCAAGAAGCGCGAGCAGGTCACGGTCTACAAGCAGAAGGGCGCGTCGACTGAGCCAACGGACGACCAGGACACAGCAGACGCAGCAGGCCTAGTAGCAGATACGCTCGCAGAGAGCACAGCGTCCGAGGACGACGAGGCGCAGCTCAGCGCGTCGCAGACACCGGCCGCGACGCCAACCAGCGGCGGCTTTGCGTCCAGACTCAGGAGCAAGACCAAGGCCAAGCTCGACCACATCAGCAACAACAGCTCGCAAGCCAAGGCGCCGCAGCTCATGCTCACGGGCTCGGTGCCCGGCCGCGTGCAGGACGCGCTCTACGGCCTCTCGAGCGCCACGTCGCTGGCCATGAAGTTCCGGAGCTCGTACTGCCAGGACGCCGTGGTGGACGCGCAGGTGCTCACGACGATCGAGGGCCCGAGCGTGGACGAACCGTTCCGGTTCCTGGGGCTCAAGTGGGTGCTGCAGAACCACGCGAGCTCGTCAACCCCGTCGACCGCGCACTTTTTCAAGAAGCGCGACATCGTGTTCCTCGAGTCCACGGGCACGACGACGCTCAGCAGCGGCGAGGTCGTGGGCTTCCACATCGTACACTCGGTGCACCTCAACTCGCGCGCGCGCCTGCTCAACGCCAGCGCCGGCACTAGCGGATCTTCAGTGGTGCGCGCCAAGACGTCGATGGGCCACCTGTTCCGCCAGCGAGGCGCCAGCAGCGGCGAAAGCGTGGACGTGTTCATGCGCGGCTACTACGACCCCAGCGGCGGTATGCTGCACTTTCTCGCGGTGAACCTCGCCGCAGAGATGCTGCTGCACGCGGCCACGAGCTATCTCGAGTGCGCGCAGCTCAAGAAACTGTCCTGGGCCGCGCACCGGAACACGCGGCAGCGGCGCGCGACCGCCGTGTTCCGCGCCACGCAGAGCAGCCTGCGCAGCACGAATGGGCCGAGCGGCGGCAGCATGCTGCAGGAGATGGCGGCGGCGGCCCAGGAGGTCGACGCGGAAGAAGAAGAAGCCCAGAGCGGGAATGGCCAGAGCTCGTCCTCGTCGGTGTGCAAGATCTGCACGCGCAGGTACGGGAAACTGCTGCAGCGCGGCGGTGCGGCGTGCACGATTTGCGCGCAGATGGTCTGCTCGCGCTGCAGCGTGGTGAAGAAGCTGAGCTTCACGCGCAACGACGGTGACAGCGCCGCGCAGCAGCTCGCAGAGGACCTAGAGCGCAGCGGGATCGACCTGAGCTCCAGCCAGTATGGAGGAACAACGGCAGGAGGATCCTCCGTCAAGTCGTCGGGCTCGTTGCGGGGGCTCGCGACCTCCCAGTCCCGAGTGCAGAAGGAGATCTGCCAGAAGGCCATGAACTTTTGCACGGCGTGCATCCTCTCGACCAGCAAGCAGAGCGCGGCGCACGTGGCGGTGGAGGAGATGCTCGAGCACCAGGCCGCGGTGGCGACCAGTCTGAACTTTAGTGGGAGTATGCACTTTGGAAGCAGCAGAGGCACGAGTGCTGCCACGCCGCGTCAGGTGCTGGCGCTCGCGGCTGCGAACCTCCAGCAGCAGAATCAGCAGCAGCAGAGACGACGCACGACGCGGACAGGCAGCACGCAGTACTCCAGCACCACGCCGCGGTTCACGTACAACAGCAACGCGAACAGCGCCGCGACGACCCCAGCTGCCAGGACCCCAGCAGCTGCTGCCTCTGTGGCGGTGGTGGGCCACCACCGAGAGACCAGCACCAAGACGCCGAGGCCCAAGGCGTTCAGCACGTCGTCCACGTCGTCGTCGACCACGTCGAGCGTGATTCTGTACGAGGAGCCGACGATTTCGTCGGCAGTTGGCGCATGAGGCGAGCTGACAGCAATCGAGTTTGTATTTGTACCTCCAGAGGGAGGCTCGTTGGCTCTTCAGTACATAGCGATGGTATGAGATATTATCCTGGAGATGCAACTGAGAGAGAGACCGTTTTAATAGTTTGATAGAGAACAATTTCCCACATGAAAGTGCTTCAAGTTGGTGAGTTCTCTGAAGGTGGTGTGGGTTTCAAAGTTGGTAGAAGCGCTTACCTACCTCTATACAAGACACATCGTAGGCCAATATATGTGAGCTTTTGAGTGGGAACCGATGTTTGTTCTGCCTGCAGTGTCTTACCATTGCGGGTCATTTTTTTCTCCCGTCAAGACCTCGCGCATCAACCAAGAGAAAGCCAGATGACTGCGAGGAAATGGGCGCTCTTGTCAGTTGGAAGAGTCGTTATCATGATTGGGAATGAAAAGTTCCGATCTCATGATCACTTCGGCGATTTCTCCTGCGTCGTTTCGCGCGCTTCGCGTTGTGGATTGTGCACGATTCGATGTGTTCCCACAGATATAAATCCGTGCTGAGTTTGCGGACCCACAAACAAGTTGATGGATCCTGTTGTTGGCAACAATAGGACAATTATAAAGTTCGAGCACATTTCTGAAGTTTTGCGGTGGTGATGAGGAGCCCCGAGGGCCTGAGGCTTGGATGGGATGGCACCCGAATAGAATACAGAGGAAGGACTGCAGAACCAGTTTACTGTTATAACTGTATCAGGAATGCTGCTGCTGCACCCTTGTTTTGTGCTGGCCATGCAGACGGAATCCGGACTTCAGGTCAAGACAAAAAGACTGTGGAGCGCCGCATTTCTCACGACAGCATACCGTAATCCTCGAGTTAATTGTCGTAGTCATGTGCACCAAAAAAGCATTTGCCCGAACCCTGGAGGAAAAGAGCATGTACATGTAAGTTTCACATCATAAATAAATTCGCCGAATTTACTAACTGCCAGAAAAGAC